>CATVHZ010000037.1:0-14978 GCA_958336345.1 Dorcus parallelipipedus | reverse complement strand
AAACATACCAATACTACTTTGATCCTTGCCTTTACCATTCGTCGTTTTGTCCGTAATTGTAATAAATAAAATAGGGCTTAAGAGGCTGCCCTGTCTGACTTCCTTTTTATATGAATTCATTTGCGTTATAATGTTGCAACCTTATTACATTGCCAATTTGTCTGTATTGCTTCTATCATATCTTTTGGTTTTTTAAAATACTTTTTAATGCTAGAGGAATCATAATGGCAGGGAATCTTTCGTTTATTTTCCTTTTATTTTATTAACTTTTTTAACATCGTTTCCCCTTCTTCTCCCATCTTCTTTAATATTTCTGGTTTTATACCGTCTGTTCCCGCCGCCTCCCCACTTCTTAACTTTTTCGTTGCTTCTTTAAACTATTCTTTCGAAATTTCTTCGTTGTAATTTAGTTATTTTTGCCGGCATAATTTTCATAGTGTTCTCTTTGTTCTCTCATTATTAAATTTTCTTCTGAACACATTGGCACTTCACAATTTCTTTTTCTTTTATCTTCTCTTACTCTTTCATTATTAAATTGTTTTCTGTTCTCTCTAGCAAATCACATTTTTCATTTATCTCCTCAGTAGTAACCTTACTACTACTACCTTTGCCCAATTGACCTATTTCAGATTTGTAAACATAAAAAACAACTTTTTCTCTTTTCCACCTCTTTCTAGGCCTTCCTCAAATTTTTTCCAAGCTTTCTTCTATAACCCCAACAATTTCTTTCACTTTTCTCCTGTGTTTCCGATACGTAGTATAGCCTTCATTAATTTTTGTAGCCAAATATAAAAATCAACAAAATATTCCTGTAAATCGTTTACTATAAAACTTGTTCATATTCAAGTCATCGTTTGAACTAACTCACGCCGTCTGTCGCTCTGGAAATGCGCTCCACGTGGTCCAGCGTCCCGGAGGAGCCATGATCGATGGGTTTGGTTGATCAAGAGAATCAGATGACCTCAAGGGCAGCGGCAGCTCGGATCCGTTTAAACAAGAATTGTAACCGACAATGAAATCGTCCGAAAGGAAAAAGAAAAGCCTGAAGGAGAAACAATGCAGTTACTAACAAGATATGTCATTTACGATTCTCAAGAATTTTTACCTGCGCCGATGCACTGGCAAGTTTTTCACAAGTGAAATGAAACACTTTCTTGCATTAAATTCCGACAAACGAAGTTATTACTTACAAAATTTCAAATGCTAATTTGTAAATGCAAAACTCAAATCGTCCCAAAAGCACGTCTGCACCGTGCGAATCTAGGGTGTTAATGACATATCATCGGCATTGTTGCTTAAATTTCGTGCGTAAATACATCAAGGAGATGCTGAATGAAAAGATGGAGTGCTTCGCATTAAGTGTAAGTTCGTGAAAAGTTGAAAAATTCATTTAAATTATTTACAATATTGCCAGTCGCCCTGTATTTGTGCGGGAATTGGTTAGCTTGGGTCTACGTGACGTTCGTCACATTTCATTATACATATTGCATCAGAAAACCATATGTCGATACCTAAGCCCTACGGTATTACTCCATTTCACTCTTTCGCCCGGTTAAAACTGAGTTCATCTCGTAACGACCTCCCAGCGTAGTTGGGCAGAACGCGTCCTGACCTGTTTGTGTGTGAGTACGATTTTTGTATTTCTTTTCATGTGAATCTTTTGATTGAAGCCTGAAACGGAATTTAGTCTGAGATTTGCTTAAGTCCACGCCAAATAAATTCAAGCTCTTTATAAGCTTCTCTAAACCTGTTCTTGAGATAAGAACAGGTAGCTTTTATCGGCAACATTGTGCGTATTTTCAGTTTGTAGCGCGTATCTTTCCTTTACTACTTAGGCTTCCAATGGTAGTTGTACCCTTGTTTTTGACAATTAACAACGACCTTTTATGTGGAAGAAAAAGCCGTAATCGAAGTGTTTACTGCTAAGAGTCCTGGCATCACGGTCCACCTTTCGTCCGGTAAAAGTTGGACTTGACCTTTATGCCCGGTTCACACGTAGCCAGTAGTTTAGTAGAGTATAGTAATTGAGTCAAATGAAGATGCTGTTCACACCAGACAAGTAAGTTAGTAGAGTTTGTTAAATATCAGCAAGTTGGAGGTACTTACATGCAGCCACTGTTTTAGTTGATATCTCGAAGGCGAGTAGATCGTTACAAGTTTAATTTTAATTTCTAAATTTTATTGTTACTAAATAAATATAACTGAAGCTATGAATAGACATTCATGTTTAATGTTTAATTCGTAATGTTCTTCCACGAATTTATACGTAGTGTCTTCAGACCACCGAGCCATTTTTATACTTATGATTATTTTATACCGAAAAACAGAAAAACTCTTCACTAATCACTACTTACTAAATACAAAATACAGCGCCGACCTGTCCACACGTGTTTAGTCAACAGATGAGATGACAAGTTCTGTGGTGGGGAAAAGCTACTCGACCATAAAAATAGAATAGAGTTCTATTTACTAAAGTCGACTAATGACTGGAATAAGCCAGCTCGCTTGACTAAAATGAATGTGTTCAAACCGGTCAAGTACTAAATTACTCGACCACTCGACTAAATTACTAGCTGCGTGTGAACCGAGCATTAGACGTGACGTCGCAACCGGAGAGTTCGTGACGTAATACTTAACGCTGTTTGACGTACTTGGCAGCAATGTCCTCCGCTGGATGGCTCTCACTCGGATTCTTCCATCCCGCTATTAACAGCTGAGTGTCTAAACGTGAATTTTGTTTACAAGGTCGGAAATATTTTATTTATTTATTTGTTTGCGTCGTCTAAATGCTGTGTTGCGTTAATTCAATTTTAATCAAGTGACTTTAGATATTTACTTTCAGCTTTTTCTGTAAATGATAAGCAGATCTGTTTCTCGGTCAAACTTTAATTAATCGTAGACTGATAACAAGCTTAATTATTTATTGCTCAACGATTAGTGACCCCTCCTGGGTCGTACTAGTTACTTGTTTTCTTTTATTACATTTTTGAGCATTTCAAATAAAAACAAGTGTGCTCAGCTGGTGACTTTTAATTAATTAAATTTTTCCTACCTTTGCTTTTGGGGTTTTGTTGAACCCTCCCTTCTTCAAGAGTTTAGCCGGCGGTGCTGGAGATCATTGAATATATTCGCAGAATTTGCTGTCCTTCAGATAGGTAGCAAGGTCGTTATTTTCATTACAAAGGCGTGGAAAAGACGAGCGATTTTGCTTTCAGAGTATCTACATGCTGGACCGCCGCACCCTTCATGGTCACATGGTTGCATTCGTGTGAAGAATAATTAGTATACGTACTCTTTAAGTTAATTTATATGACATAACCGAATCCACGCCTTTAAAACATTTCGCCTCGAAATAAATTATCTTCTTCAAAACAGAGCTTCATTTTACGCAGGTTCATAAAGCATTATTTCTCAGTAATGCCACAATTAATTATTAAACCGCCAGGAACAATCGAGCCTGCGTTGCGAGAATCAGAACGAGAATGTGGCCCGCTTTAATTATGTATTTTGTGCCGCGTGCTTTGTGATTTATGAGACGAGCGATGCAAACATTCCATTATTGACAAAGGGCTGGGGGAAGAACCGGTGCAATATTTCACCGAAGATCGAGAAACAGACAGGATTCGTCATAGTTGTAGGTTCTGCTTTGTGTACCCTGCCTACCGGGAAATACATAAGGAAAGGTACACTCCATATTTCTGCCACAGCGTTTATAATTCACCATTACAACTTACAACGTACGATGTCTCTGACAACACGTTTGTAATGTTATATTTCAAGTGTGATGATAAATTTTGATATACAGATTGTTGCATATTCGAAACGGGATAGTATGAAGTGGTACCCTCATATTCATCGCCGCCAAAGAAATTTAAAGTTGTACCGTCAGCAAGTAATGTGATGATCACGGTACTTTGAGTCCAGTTTTAACAAGTTTCTTAATTCACCGAAAGACTATAAATTTTAGGCCTCTTAGCAGGTACTTGGGACGCAAGAAATTTACGTTGAACGAGTAGGTAATAGAAGCGTTGCAAAATTGGCTTTGCAGATAACCAAAGAATTTTTTCTGTCGGTATTTGTTACAAGCTGCTTGATCGTTGGGGTAAGTTTATATTAAAGAAAGGACATGATTTTGAAACATAAGATTTGTTTCATGAACTTTTTGTTGTTATTGTTACCGCTGTATAAGAAAGTCCAGGTCAAATCTATACTCCCCTCGTAAATAACAATGGTTAAAAAAAACTTCATAAAAAAGATTGGTTATTTACGTATGGAAAATTAATGATATTTATTTCAGTGGACAGTGCATTAATTTTTGTTTTGTGTATCCAATATTAAATGAAGAGAATCACTAAGGTAGGAACTTCGTCGGAGTTCGACATTAAATTCACGACACACACACACAAACTTGGCACATTAGTTTCCATTCAGGTGCAGGCAGCTATTTGTGCTGAAACGTTAAAAATAAGAAAGCCAAGAAAAATATTCATCTCCGAAACCGATTCAACGCAACGCGCCAGCTAATTCCGTGCAGCGGCGATTCATTTGAAAATATGCTTTTAACAATCTACATAAAAATGCCATTAGATTCTACTGCCTCGGTGTTTTTCTTCTTTTACGGCCATAAACATTATGCAAATTTTCTCGGGAAGTTACATAATTTCAAGAAGAAAACTTTTTCTCCTATGTCGCCTTATATTTATTTTTTGCAACGTTAATAAGTTTCGTACTGAAATCTTTATGAATGCACTTTTAGGACACTTTCAAGATTACAAGTTTTATTACATTTTGTAACGAAAACCTTATTTCAATGCAACTCTAATATGAAGAAAAAAGATTATTCTAATTAACGTTACAATACACGCAATGAATTAATTTTGTAATTTGGAAAAACAGAAAGTTTCTCCAGAGTTATTTAAAAGTTCTTTTATCGTGATTTTCAGGCGCAGAAGTTTTTCGTTGATATCTTCCGAACATTGTCGGGGAAGATCCCCCCCGGATTACCCGTCGACCCGCAGGAATGGCACGAGTGTAACTTTCAGGACTTCTGGGACTTAAAATTTTAGTGCAACGTCATAAAACGGAGACGAAAATCCAACCTTTTCGGTTAAGCACGTCTTGTTATCACACAAGACGTCTGGGTAAAAAACCCAAGAAAGACGCCATGCCATGCCATAGATTTACACAGCAAAATAAAATTCACATGTTTTGCAGCGTTTTGTTAAATATTTAGTTACATTTGCATACAAGATGCAAGTACTAAGGGTACCTATTCTACAAAGTAATTCGTGTAATACGAGGAAATAAGAGCTCAGCAGAGTTGCATTCGCGTTTTCGAATTAACCTATTATCATGTGTATTCATTATTTTTTATCCAAGCAATATCTCTTTTTTAATAACCAGAGGTAACGTGTGTATAATAAAAGTTCGGTCGTTAATAACCCCAAAAGAAAATTGCAATAGTTATAAAGTAGAACAGATGTCCAAACTTTTCTAATAATAAAATGATACAACGTAGACGTCTATCACAGAGACTGTGTCCAGTTGCACCGACATCGATTAAAGTTAATCTCGAATTAAACCGAAGAAACTTGCTACCGCGGTGTACCAGGGCTGCAACAAACTAAGAAGCGGGTACGGATTCCACCCACTTGCTCAAGCTTAGACGTTACGGAATGGATTCTAGTGCAGCGATGACTTACTGCGATTCAAATCAGGGCACTCTTTTGTTTTGTGGACGAAAAATGCTCGTTTCATTTAAATTACTTAATAGTTTATTGGCCCATGTGAGAAAGAATAATTTCAGGGTGACTGACAATTGTTCTGACAAAAAAAAAACACGATAAGAAGCGATGTCCGAGAGTATGAGAAAAATCTTAAAAAAATTCTTTCTATTTGGTTCTCGAGAAATAATTAACAAAAAATTAGCCCCAAAACGACGATGCGCCTCTGGTTAAAAAATAGAGGGGCAGATGAACGAAATAAATGCTCTCATAAAAGTTTTATGGTAGGCACGGCGGCGTAACTTGATCTTTATGTGGAATTTCACATCAACTTCGTTTTTAGGTCAACGCCCGACGCCGTGAAACACGAACTATAAAATATTTACTTGACAAATGCACGTATGCAAAAATAAGAAACAAGAAATACAAATTAAATGATAAGATAATAAAAATTGTTACAGTAATTTAATAAAAAATTTAAATAGTGGACTAATAGTTCACACTGGGTAGTTTGAATATACAATTTTTAATACTTTTCATTCTAAATCTAAAAGAATGGAATTTTTAAATTAACCTCCGAGTTTTTTTTTAAATATCTGTTGTATTTAAAAGAAAAACAAGAAAAAGAAAATACTCAAAGCGGCAAAGACGAAAAGTTAAAATCACAACGTTGTCAGAGGAAGAAGTGCGAAGTATGAAATTAGAATAGTCAGAACTCATTCATCATAAAACACGGAGAAATAAAAGAAACAGCAATAGTACGAAAATTTTCTAAGAAAGAAACAATGAAGAAATATTTTAAAATACACTCAAGTAATAAAAGTGAAATACTCAAGAAATTTGAGAATAAAGCAAAATAAGGAACGAAACTAAACAGAGATTCAAAGTCTAAGTTGAGGAGAGACAACAGAAATGAATAGCCATGTAGAAAAACGTATAGCAGAGAATAATGAAAAGAAATTACGAAGTACGACCACCGATAAGGACCAAGAAGAACCTTACAAGAAGAAGGGAGAACAGCAATAAGAAAAAAGGAAATGGTTGGGAGAAGCAAGGGGATTGTACCGAGCAGAAGACCTGGATGGGATTCTGGAGGAAAAACGCAACTTCTTCAAACACAGCAGATTTTAGAAAAAGGTATAGTCCACCAGTATTAAGGAAAATATGTGAAAAAATGATAAGAAACTAATCGACATACAAAAAGCGTTTCATATGGTAGACAGGGAAGCAATTTGGGAAATTCTGGAGAAGCGAAGAGTATCCAGCAGTTTGACAGCTGCTATTAAAAATACACATGATAGAACTAGCAATGTGATAAGAGGACAGCAATTTCCATTTATGGATTTGTTTACAAAAAGAAGGTGTTGGGCAAGCCAGCATATTAAGCCCTCTACTACTTACTATCGTGATGGATGGAATTTCAAAAACAGTAGAGGAGAAGATTAAGATGATCGAATTAAGGAAACTAAATCCAGTAATAAAAAAGAACCAATGTATGCAGATAACTGCACTGTTACTATGTGCACCGTCGGAAAAAATGTTAAGTGAGGAGAGGAATTAGAAAAATAAAACATGTTTATTAACGTAGACAAATCAGACAATAGGCAATAGACTCGGAGGAGGAAGAATTTAATATAGAAATGGAAAATTAGAAAATAGAAAAGTTAATAATGTAAAATATCTGGAATCGGCAGTAGAAGGCGATAGAAAAATGAAAATGGAAATAAACAATGAATAAGAAAGAAGTGTGTAAAAAGACCAAGATTAAACTTTATAAACTCAGTATTCGCGCCCACATTATTGTGCGGATGGCGCAGAAAACTGGGGTATTATCAGAAAGACATAGAGTATGATTAGGGCATGAGAAATTAGATAGGATTATACCAAGAATACCAAGAGAAGGCGAAATAAGAACAAAACGAAATCATCAGTGAAAATAATCAGAGGAGTATCATTTTGGATTTCGCTACAACGGAGGTGTAGAGGAAGTCCATATTAAGTTGGTGGGATGAGAGTGAGAACGACTTGAGGATTATGAATGTTGAAGATTTGAAAGAAAAATAAAATCTTGTGTGTGGAATAGTGAAGAAGCCAGGGCACACAGTAAAGTCTAACAGCAAGCAAGAAGAAGAGGAGTAAGCGCCACACTAAAAAAAAACCTTTAAACTCTTTATAGAAGACTTGATTGAATTGGAGACTTCAAATTCTCTGTAAATCAGAAATTGGCTTTTGTAAATTAATGTAGGTACTGCAACTTTTAAAACTGTTAAAATCGTTCAATCATTTCTGAGGGACAAATGACTTAAAAATTTTGTCGCCTTATTATATTATTTATTTATATGTTTATATAGTTTTGAATATTACTGCTTTAGAAGTTAAGTTTTGCTGAAACATTTATTTCCATCCATCTCATTACAATTTTTTGCGATTTAAATCCTCTAATTTCGTATTCAGTTCATGCTAAGCAAGTAAGAAAGCTTAACCAAGGTAAAGCAACGGGGAGAGAAATACGGAAGTATCGAAATTAGCGTAAAGCACATTTAGGTGGATCGCATCCACTTTTTATGTTAGAACCAGCTCATGCATACCAAACTGATCCCTTGGATTTGTGTGATACCTTTTAGTGCAGTAATTTACTTATGATGCGTTTACGTCAGTTAGAAAAACTCCCTGATATGCTAGCAAAGACTTATCTTCATTTTCTTAGAGAGTAGAACACTTTCAATATATTTCCTTCATACCTGTTTGCAGCTCAATATTTCTTTCATACTTCTTTGCAACTAAGTATTTTGTATATTCAAAGATAAAATTAATTAATTGTATATTAAAAATTAAAATTTCAATTTAAAAAATTTAAAAATTGTAATTGATATACAGAGTGTATTATAACTAAAATGCAAAGAATTTGCTGCATAGTTTTTCACGCCAGATTCTCGTGGTTCAAATATTTGACGAAAGTTGTAATACACTCTGTATATCAGTCATGTATTTTACATGCAACAAACTTCTGCTCAAACTAATTACAGTTCCAGCAATTCTCGAAGGGTATAATTTGTTTGTCTCTCCCCTTGGCGTGTTTATTTATCTGATTAAGCCGTGATCATCAAATAATCAATAGACAATAATTGAACATCTTGATGCCGCCGGAAAGTTCCACCAATTAATGGCTTGCGGTCTTCATGAATTACGGGGGTCACTGAGTAAATAACATCCATTTATACGCTCCGAGTAAATCTGTGTGTATTTAGTTTGTGCCCGATTCAATCTGGCGGAAAACTTTTTGCACAAACCGAGTAGAACTAAAAATAAAAACATCAGAGGCTAAGGTATTAGACAAACAGAGAATTTAATGGTAACATAATCAACATATAACAACCCTGTATATTTCATATTGTATGTTACATACGTACTGCATTAAATACTGAGCTCTGTGATCTCTGAAAAACAAAAACTTTTTTATCGTACTGCTTTTCTGCTATTTTATTATACTTAGGTCATGTAGACGATATTTATTGTTGTTTTCCAGTAAGCTTGTCGAGACTGACCCTTGTAACTCTTGTTCAAATCCTGTTCCCACTTATTTCAGAGCGACGCGGGGGCAGAAACCACTATGAAAAACATCAGAGGGGTTTAACAATTCAAGAAAGCGCACAGAGAAGAAGTCGATATATGAAAGCGGAAGGCACGTGAATAATTTCCAGGCGAGGTTTATTGGTGATGTGAAATATGAAGAAAGTTCATTTTAGAATCTTTATGGCCATCATTCCAAGATTCTTTCCTCTCTGAGTTTATGTACTATATATGATGTTCCACATTAGATGGTATATTGTTGTTATCTTCGTTAATAACGGAAGTAGAATAAAAAATGCGTCATATATGAATATAAAATATACAATAAATAAAACCGTAAAAATTTTAATGAAAAAACTAAGTAAGGTGCTGGAATAAGATATAGTTATTTCAAAGTTACTTCATTCCCGGTACGGAAGAAGCCCTATAAAAGCGAGGACGGTAACTGTTCCAGCTCAGTGTCTCTTGTGCAGTCATTGTCAAGACCATCAGCAAGCCTCCTGTGCAGCCATTGTCAAGAGAAACTGCAAAACTCTTGTGCAGCGGTTATCAAGAACATTCATCATTACCACAACATTTCTTGTGCAGCCATTGTCAAGAGTTCACTCAAATTCCAAACACACTCATCAACGTCGTCGAAGTCAGCTGTTGAAGAGGTGGAGTATGAAACATTATACACATTCATATACACATTATACACTGAGGCGTTCTGAAGAAGTTCTTTCGTCAGACTTGTCTCTGCCGGTGCCTTTCAAGTTCTTAGACGACGATACCGAGGAGAGTAGTTCATCGAATGCATTATTAAAGATACGTAAAGTTCTATTATTCATTTCCAATATTTGTTATTCAATTTTTTTGTGTTGTTCATTGTGTGTCAATAAAAAATAAATACGAACACCCCTACAAATTAAATCAACTAAATCAAATGCATATAGCAAAGTTATCGAATATAAATAGATAAGCGTGTAACTTTCTAAATAAAATTGAAACAGGTTGTACATAATATAAATGGACTTATTCGGCCAAAAACGTTTTCAAAAGTAATTATGAGTTATATTTTGATTAATTAGCAAATACCATTCGTGCATTAAAAATGGTGGGCGTTTTTATAAAATTTATTTTATATGATTAAACAACACATGCAAACACAAATACAAATTAAATGCCGCGTAAATAATTGATGTAATGGCTGTGTTAACATGATGGATTTCGAATGCCTAGTGCTCAGCCTGATAAACAATAATTATTTCCTGATTAACAATAATTATTTCGACGGCATCTCTTTAAAATTCGCATTGCAGCAACGCAGCTCTGAATAGACATCTGTTGCTTGTTTTGATGCATTTTTGTGCATTTTCTACCGCGAAAATAATGTTTATGAAAACGAAAATAAAATTTCCTACACAACACATTTGTTATTTACATTGAATTAATACCACAAAATAGAATAAAGAGCTTTTGGAAAATGTTTCAATACTTTTGCTGCACTCTTTTCGTTAGTCGACCCACACCAATGTATCCCCTAGATGTGTTCACTTGCGAAACTTAATTTTAAAGATGTGTCATTAACACCCCAGATTTAACACGGCGCAGATGTGCTTTAGTATAAAGTGTTTTATTTCACTTGTGAAAAACCGTGCAAGAGCATTGGCGCAGATAAAAACGCCACAAAAGAAAAAACCCATTAACTTATTTTTTTTCCAACGGATAAATAACTTCAGATGAAAGAGAAGAGAAAAGTACATTATTCGCCGCAAAACATTTTTACGTTTACACGTCGTCTTCTTAACGCAAATTAAGGTCAAAAGCAAAGCCGAAACGTGGCAAAAAGTTCGCCGTCATTTTACGAAATCTGTGCGTGCCTGGCTCCAATTTTCCTGGGGCGACGTTGATTCATGCCGATTTCTTCTGAAGAGCATCGTGAATTAACAACAATGGCCCCACACGAAAGTGTTCGCAAAAAACGCACTTCCGAATCCCTGCAGATTGATGAGTTCGAAGGGTTTGTATCGTTAGTTTATTTTGATGTTTTGATGGAGGATCTCAAATTTGATTTATCGATTTTGTCATCAACAAATAAATTAATTACAAAATAAATTCTTTTCATGTAACTTTCCATGAACAAAAGAAGTCTTATTTGTAAATTTGAGTTCTGTGTTAATTAATAGGCAGTGTGACGTGAGCGGAGGGCAGATAACTTGCATATCGGTTAGGACGATGTAACTTATGGTTTCATGGGAGGCTATAACTCACGTACCGAGTGGAATAGAGTTTTCGACCACAAATTCTCTGCACATGAATATGCATTCGATGTGAATTTTGATGTGCGGTAATAATCCAACTAATATATACCGATTTACTGTTCTCATCAACAATACATACAGATCGCCGCATGCATGCAGAAACAACATGTAAAACTTTTAATAAATACATGTATTAACCTAGCCAAAAATTTATGTATCACCAGTATGAGTCATTGGAAAAGCATGATTCATCTTTCAGAGGATTTTTCTGATAACGATAACTCATATGTAAAGGCATTATTTTTACTATATTATAAGTATCGCGAACTCAATTCGAGGACACAGGGTATATTTGACAAACTGATTTGTAATTTATTCTAGTCAGAGGAAAGCTTCCTCCTCTTGTAGTGTAGTGCAAACCATGTAAGTCTACTTACTATTACCTTTGATAAACGTACAGTTTAAGTGAACTGCATCCCTTACTTTAATTATGTAATTTATTACGTAACAATATACCCCGGATAGATTTGACTGTCTGTATTAAACCATAACAATAATAGTTACAATTAATTATCTTTTTAGCGAAAGCACATTGTATGTTTTAATGCAAAATTTAACTTTGATTTTAAATTATTATATCGTAAACTTTTAGTTTCTACCTCGCTAATGCACTGACTCATAGATACTGGGAGTAATTCTCGTAAATAAGGTTTCTCTTAAGATAATACTAACTTGCAAATTATGGGAAGGCCCTTGCAAGACCGGTTTGCTTCCGAAATACCATAGGTTATCGTTAACAGGGCAGCTCAATAATAAGTACCTATATAGTCCGTTTAGAAAGTTTCCGGAATTTCTATGGATTTCTTTCAATATATTGCTTTTCCGACATCTCGGGAGCGCTGTATTTTTTCAAAATCATATTTTTCAAAGAATCTTACAAAAAAAGCTGAAGTTGACGTTGAACGTTAACAATTTCAAACAAACGGAAAAATTTGAGTAATTGTGTCAAATTAAAAAAAAAGGATGGAGCATATTTTCTTTTTTGCCAGATGCTTTTTAGAGAGACTACATTCAATTAATACTTTCCTTTATTCTCGAATCTCGCAACACAGAAAGTCAATGGGTAACTAACAATTCACGATCGTGATATCAATACAAAATAAAGTTACATATTTGGAAATGAACGACGATAAAATATTAAGAAATAAAAGGATTAAAAAAGAAATAATTTTAAAATTAAATTCAAAATGTTCAGGTCTTGTATCTGTACCAAGGTGAGATTTAAACCAGTAGAAATATTTTCAGAGGAAAGTATTTCAGAAATAAAAGAGAATGATTTAAAAAAAAAGAACATTGAGAGACTAAACATGTGTGTTACTTTCGTTAAAACCTCATAAACAAAACAAAAATGGTCAAATGGTCTAAAGTGATTTTATCAATTAAATCTGTGTGATTTTTAACAATCTTTGTTTTAAACGTGACTCAAAAAAAAGTTTGTGGAAAAAACTATTGAAAAGTTGGAGTTATTTAAATTGTTTATTTGGCTTTATTCAAGGAGTACTTTCTTGCTACTTGGTCATCGATTTTTGGAGCTCTCGGTATATGGCATAAAACGAAAATATTTAATCTATAGTTTTATTTAGAGTCGTTTGTAAAGACATGAAGTGAGAGTTTGAAAGATTAATGGCGGAATAAACAGCTGACCAATCAAAAGCGTATTGCTCTCTTTATAAATGGATTTAGTTTCTTTGATTGGCCAGGTGTTTATTCCACTATTAATCTTCCAAAATACCACTTCATGATTTTACTCTTTTTATGTACAGGAATTCGGAAATGCACTGACGGTTTTTGGGATGGAATAACTTTGTAATAGTTGAACTTAAAAAAATTACAAGCACAACATCTAATGTAATTATTATTATATGATTCAAACAATTTTATGAGAAAAATTTGTATGTAGAAATTTGAAAAGATACATTAATTACAGTGCTTATTTAATTATTGCTGCTTTTTTATTTATTGTATTGAATAAATAAAGCTGATACTCGTTGTGCAGAAATGGGTAAATTCTAAAAGCATCCTTGGCGAAAAATCATATAAGTTGTAGTTAAAAATTAAGTTTACGAATTTTTTTTTTTTTAATATAATTCCGAAATAAATTTAATTTTCCTTGATTTATTGTTTGCAATTCATCCTATTTAATGTTTTCTTATATGTACACGCTGCATATGACTCATATGTATAAAAATTCTGTTACGAAAATGATATGAAAGCGTCAGCAATTTATTATTCCATTTGATCTTTGCCGGTACTCAATTCTACGGAAGCGCGAAGTTTTAATTAATGAAGAAAATACAAACAAAAAAATTGAAAAGAGTCCTACTGCAAGAGACATTTGCATTTTTTGCGTCACGATTCAGGGCATAAAATATTTCTTGCCTCCTCGACGCAAAAACGTCCAGCTTTTTATTCAGTTTTTCTTTCGTATGAAATGGTATTTAATTTCCTTATTAAAAGTAGAAATGTTTTACTTTCAGCAAAACTCAACTAAAAATTAATTTTAAAATTAATATATTCCACATGGCATACTAGGAAACATACAGAGTGACTGACAATTACTTCGCAAAAAAAAACAGCATGGGAACTGATGTCACAAAAAGTATGTTGTGCCAATGTGTAAGATTAAAACAATACAGTTGTAATTAATATTACATTAATACATTACATTACATTAATACAGTTGTAATACATTACATTACATTAATACAGTTGTAAAATTTGACCCTGATACATAATAGATGAATCATTTTTGATTAATTACTTTTCGAAAAACTAAAGTACATAGACTTTTCTTAACATTTTTCCGATACTCTCCGAAATCGCTTCTTTTAGTGGTTTCATTTTGTCAGGACAATTAACAGTCACCCGGAATTTTTGCAATTCGATTTAAAACAAACAAAATTTAAAACTAAAAATTATGTAAGTTAAGTTATTTTATTGTAATTGTACTATGTAATTACCTGTTACGGTTGAAAAATTCATTTAAGTTTTCCATAATAATTGGCAGTCACTCTGTATTTTTGCGGGAAGCCAAAGTTCAGTATGCGTACGTGACATTTGCCATGTTTCTCAATATTACGCCACAAAATTATACGCTGCTATTTAGTCCTATAGTATCTCTCCATTTCACTCTGTTGCCCGGCTAAATCTGAGTTCTTTCGTAACGACTCCCGTCTTAGCGCATAGTTGGAGAGAACGCCGCCCTAGGCGTCGCATTCATTCTTTCAATAGTGCTCGGGCCGTGCTGACCTTTTGTTTGTGTTGGTGATGAAAATCTTATGTTTCTCTCGTGTCTAGTTTGTGATCGAAACCAGAAACGGAATCTTCTCCGAGATTTGTTAAAGCACGCCGAGTGAATTTCAAGCTCGTTAAAAAGCTTTTC
>CATVHZ010000036.1:0-63484 GCA_958336345.1 Dorcus parallelipipedus | reverse complement strand
TTCTTATGTTAAATAATTACACGGGTATGTTTTTTTTTAGCACAAAACGCCAATGTTTTCTAAGAATTAATCTGGTTAATCTATACAGTGTGTTCTCCTGATTTATGGACAGTGATAACTATTAAATCGAAATCGGAGCCGACGTATGGTTCACATGTTCTGACCTGACCTAGGATAAGGCAGAGCGAGCGCACGTAAATGCAAGGCCATGAAGATCACGATCTGTCTTGCATACATCCGAACAGATCGGAACGATAATTGCAAGCAAGATGTGTTAGCGATGCGATCCTGTCATACACTTTAATACAACGGCAACAAAACGAAGAGATTTACAATTATTCATTTTTGTGCGAGTAAATTAAAATCGGCCTTACTAATAAATTGAAATCTATTAAATATGCTGGGACTTATTTTTATTTACCTTTTTTTAACAATCAGTTAAATATATCGATATATGAATATATCGATATATTTCTAACGATATATCGAATGTATCGATATATGGTTAACGATATATCGTATGAGTCGATATATCGATATATAAATTTTTTTGCCATCCCTAGCTTCCGCGTATTATGTTGATGTATATCATTGATTAAAGTGTATTTGGCTTTATTTTGACGAATGTAGGAACATAATTCGAAAATATGAAGGTTAGTTAGCGTTAAAATATTGTTATGCTTGAATGTATATCTACAAGATTCCATATGACTCAATCTAAAAATACATCTTAATATCTTTTTCTGGCATATAAAGACATCTTTGGTTGCACTACTTCCTCCCCACAGACAAATACCATAACTCAGTCTACTTTGTACTATGGCATAATATAAATTAATCATTTGATCCGTTGTTAAAACAGGTCTCAGACATTTGAAAAGGTAAAAAAGTGATTCTTGCAATGAATTTTCCATGTGATATTTTTGTCAATTACGACGCCTAGAAATTTAATGAATTCATCATTGGGAAGATTCAGTCCATTTATGTTTAAGTTGAAATGTATATTGGATTTGTGTCTGTTATGAAAATTAATACCATGAGTTTTGTTTAAATTTAATAGAAGGTCATTAGCCGTGAACCATTCTGACAGAGTTTGAATCAACTTACAACAATTGGTTGGTAACATGTCTGGAATTTTATTAGATGTAATTATAGAGATATCATCTGCATAAACGGTAAAGTTAGTGGTGAAATTTAGAGATCTACTGATGTAAAAAATGTCGTTAATATATAACGTAAAAAGTACTGGGCCCAACACTGAACCCTGGGGAACCCCTATGTTTGAAGTTACAGGTGGAGAGTTAACCGTGTCCATACTGTCCTTATTCTTGTATTTAACAGAAACATACTGTTGCCTGTTGGCAAGAAAGGATTCAATCCATTTAGAAGATTGACAACGAAAACCATATTTGTGAAGCTTATCAATTAGGATAGAATGATTGACACAGTCGAATGCCCTACTGAGATCACAGAAGATTCCTGCAGGGCACTCGCCTGCTTCAAGATATTCAACGATTTTTTCATGAAGGGACTGTAATGCTATTCCAGTAGATTTTTCTTTGATGAAGCCATGTTGATCTGTTGGAATATGCGCTCACAGCAGTTTATCCATCTAGTATCTAGTGTGTGTGTTTAAAATAAATGAAGTTGTTATTTTTTACGATTCTAAAAATCCATCCATTAAAAATTAGTTCACAAAAATTGTGTATCGAAAACAGTAAATAAAACTGATTCACATATTGTGTTAACCACATTATTATTCAAGATGATCCTTTGAGATAATGTGGTGTTTATTCAGGAAATGCTCCATTTTATTTAGAAATGCATATTCCAAAATTTTTGAAAAAGCGGAATTGATCGCTATAGGTCTGTAATTAGAGGCATCATTATGAGATCCTTTCTTGAAAACCGGGATCAGTTTTGTTAGTTTTAAATCAGATGGAAAGTTGCCACTACTAAAAGACAAATTAATTAAGTGAGTTAAAGGTTGCACTAAGCTAGTAGCCGCCTCTTTAATAATGACATAGGGAATTTCATCTGGACCAGCGGTCCATTTATTCTTGAGTTTGTGTTGAATAATGTGTAAAATTTCGGCTTCATCAGCTGGCGCTAAGAAAAAAGTAGCGTTGTGAGTTGGAATGTAGTCATTAGCCTTAATTGCATTGGCATGCGGGAGATTGTTAACAATTTGTAATGGAGCATTTTTAAAGTAATTACTAAATTCATTAGTTATTAAAAGCGGGTTAACCACCTCTTCACCATTTATTTGTAAGTTTAAATTTGAGTGACTTTTGGAACGGTTGCTGAGATCTGAGACAATTGACCATAAAGCTTTAGTTGAATTACCAGAAGACAGAATTTTAGCTTGATAATATTCTCGTTTTGATCTTAGTATTAGCATTGGTATTAGGTTATTATGACTCATTTTGGCTTTCTTGTACAACTCTTTAAGTTCAGGAACATGTGAAAAGCTTTTAGTAAGCAAGTGTAATTCCATTAATTTTGTACTGGATATCTTTATATCATTACTTACCCATTTATTGTCAAAGCGAGTATTATACTTTTTATACTTCATTAAAAGGAAGTAGTTATTAAAATGTATTAATAAGATTTTTATGAAGGATTGAAAAGCTAAATCCACATCATTAAGAGCGTAGCACACATTTCAATCTTGATTTTGTAATGAACTCTTAAATCCATTAATAGCATTTGAAGAGAATTCTCTTTTGTAATAGTAAATGAAATCAGTTTTATTATGTAAAAAGTACAGAGCGATGGTCTGAGATGCAGTTGTCAACAACGGCACAACTTCCAGTATTACATTTATTTGTAAATATATTGTCTATTAAGGTTATAGAATTGTTGGTAACTCGGGTTGGCCACCTAACCTTTGGTTTAAGATAGCATTACTTAATAAATTTACTTACGTTACTTAATAAATTACAAAGTTTCATAAAATGATTTGAGGTAACTAACAAAATGATCACTTAAAAGTCTTTATGGTGATTTTGTTGTCAGTCGCTTGCGTTTATTGAAAAATCCAAACGTTGTAAATGCAGTACTAGAAAAAATTACTCATATTTTATACGAAGCTTCTAAAAGTTAAGTAAACAAATACTTAGTTACTTAGTTAAGTAAACAAACACATTGTTATTAAAACAGTTTATTAAACTTACATTTAAGTAAAACATGATAATAACTACATATTTTTCATGTTTCTTTGTAATATTTAACTGAAATAGATATATTTCTTCAAGTATTTCAAATTTATTAAAATAAAACCTAAATTCCTTTTTTTAAAAATGATGTGATTTCAAATTTTCACATGTTACACGTATTTCTAGCTTCCTCTTGCCAGGTCACTTTGCTTATATCAGAACAAAAATATTCCTTAAACTCTTCTCTGATTGTCCTAGCAATACGCATTGATTTGTTACCACCTTGCTTTCTAATTCTTTGCAATTGTTCAGTTATGTTGTCATTTGGTGTTGTATCAATGTAGAAATTTGAATTTTCAGTAGCTAAATAATTATGTAGTGCAACACAAGCAAATAGGATTTAGCAACACTCTGAATCTATTTGCTAGTATGCCAAAAGAGTTTTCAATTACTCTTCTAGCTCGAGAAAGGCGGTAATTATATATTCTTTCACTGTGGGATAGTCTCCTATGTGGATATGGTTTCGTAATCATATCTTTATGGTGGAAAGCATCGTCCGCTACTATAACATATGGTATTGGTGCTGTTCGCCCTGGAAGTGGAAAATTAAGTGTATTATTTTCCAAAGCGGTAGATAACATGGATTCACGAAAGATTCCTCCGTCACTGATAGGACCATTGCATCCTACGTTAACGTATGTGAACTTGTATTTTGCATCACATAAAGCCAAGAGCACAATGCTATGATCTCCTTTATAGTTATAGTAATATGAGCCTTCAGATCGCTCCAATACAGTTTGGAAATTGCCAAAAGTTATCGAACTCCTCTGCAATTTTTAGCCATGCAGTTACAGAATCTGGCTTCTGAAAGAGCATTGAAATTAAATTGATAAATTATTATAATAATAATGATGAATTCACCTTCAAGTAATTAATTTTAAGATGGTTATATACTGCCTGAGATACTTCTGGTATGAATCTAGAAATACTACTTTCATGTATTCGAGTGTTGTACATCAGTGATCTGAAGGTATCTCCCGATACCAAGTAACGTAATGTTATTTCTAATCTGCAAACCCAATCAAAAATATTAACATGCTAAGGTCGGTTTTCTGGAACATTTCATTAAGTTAAAGGTCTCATTAAAGTAAATGTTGCTTAATTAATTTTATAAACTCATTGAACTTACCCGTTCCTTGCAGAAATAGTATTTTGCATTAATGTTTCAGTTTTTTGAATATCTGATTTCACTAGATTGAGCAACTTATCAAAACTTTCTTTTGATATACGTAAATAATTTGTATATGAAGCCTTATCTTCCACTGCTAATTCTTCATTCAACCTCTGCAATACCCCCAATCCTCGCGACTTCCTTCTCTTAAACCATGTTCGAACACTGTTCCTCTTTTTTACTTTATGTCTCTTTTTCAAAACTGTAGCAATTAAAATGATAATATTTACAGCTGCTGCTGCTTGCAGTAGTAAACAAATATTTTCATTATCCATGATTAAAAGACATAACCTCAATTTTGCTTTTTAATCAAACTTAATGGCGTTTTCCACTGGCTGCACTAGTGTGCACTGAGTGTATTTTCATTTCGCTTCAGCTTTATGTAATAAAACGAGATAGAGATATCCTGAATGCACACCGGTGCAGCCAGTAGAAAACGCTATTAAAATATGACAAAAACATGTAACTATGCATACAGATAAAAGTTCTTTCAATTTAGTTTTGGTTCCTCCTAGAATAAGTACATACACGTTTACAGCCGGACTCAGACGAATGGTGTACTTGGCCAATATTTGTTAATGGCGTATACTTGCCATGCCGTGTGAGTGGTTTACTTGTATAATTATTTGTCACTGGTGAGTACTGGTCAATTTCCCATCGTCTGTCGGTAAAAATGGCACAAGTCAAAGGAATCACAATTATTGATCAACTTGACAAGTTCATACTTGTGGTTGCGCTCACACGAGTTGTTAATATAATTGTGTATTGCTTTGCAACTACTATTCATTCTGTATTGATAAGCGGATAGAAAAGGTAAAGTGTTTATTAATAATTATAAAAAAATTAATTGGAGTGGTCTAATGAAGTGGTACTTGAATTACTTGATTTTTTTTACTTTTAAATAATATCCACAAATTAGTACTAAAAAGTTGCACAAGGGACAACATTTTCAGAATGACCACTATCCATGATGGCCAGCACTCTTCTATCTATTCCGCCAACATTGTATAAATTCGCTGGCGTATTTTAAAAAAAATTGTACACGTCGTGTGAACGCCTTTGCGTAAAATGGCCTTTATGAGCTGGTACATTTGCCAAGTATACCAATATTGGTATATTGGCCAAGTACACCAGTTGTCTGAGTCCGGCTTACAATATGATTCCTAATTCTTTCAAAACTTTGTCTCTAGCCCTGTTTAAAAAGCGATTTCGTAATTATCTATTTCATAATTCCTAGCATTTTCACTTATTTTCTCTTTATGCATAAGATCCTCACTTGCAGAAAACGTTGTATTATTTAATTATATAATATATATTTTTTTAAATTTCTTAACCTTAGCACAGAATGTTATAATTTTTTGTTTGTTTTTTTTGTACACTTATAGCGTTTTCGATTCACCGCTTTAGTGCGCACTCAGAGTATCTTCATCTCGTGTTAATACATGAGGTTAAAAGAAGATGCAAATACACTGAGTGCAACCGGGGCACGTGAATCGAAAACGCTGTTAGTTTCCAGTAGTATTTAGTTTAGATTATGCCGGTATTTACAGAAAATGAATTATTTATAATTATTTTTCTTTCCAGTATCCAGTATTAATTTTAGGCATCCTGTGTAATTGGAATTACAGATACCAAATATCTCGGTTTCGGTGGAAGAACAATCTGGTTTTATACCCTGATTGAACCGCGCCGAGTGGTTTTCGAAATGCATGTTTGTTTTTTTCTCTTGTTTCTCTATAACGTTACTTGTTCATGTTGTACAGCCATATGCAGCTTAAGTGCTACAATTTGACAATTCTGTGAGCCTTGTACCACAAGGTTTTAAGGATGAGGTTTGCGAGCAGGCGGTGCATTTTAGATGCGTATGAGTGTAAAATCTTATCCATGAAAACTGGGTCCAACCAATCAAAACGTGACCTTGTCTTTATATCGTGGTGCTGCCTAACGTGATGTTTCATGTTTAGCTTGACATTGTGCGCGTTCAACGGACCGCAGCTGCTGAGTTGCTTACAATCGTTTGTGATTGGGTCACATTAATGTAATAGCCAATCACAAACGATTGCTGAGTAAGCAACTCAGCAGCTGCTGTCCGTTGAACGCGCACATTGGCCGCGTTCACCAGACGCACTTGATTGCAATCAGCTTGCAAGCTGCTTATGATTATTTTTAAGCGTAATTAATGAAAGGTAACTATAGCGTTCACTAGAAAATCGCAAGCAGCTTGCAAGCTGATTGGAAGTTGATTCGTCTGGTGAACGCGGCCATTAATTGTAGTGTAACCACTGATTAATGTCAAATTAGACATTAAAAATGACGTTAGATGTCACATTAGACGCAGGTGTGGCCGAAGAATTAGCTTGTGCCGTTCGTTGTTGAGTTCCTGGGTGTGGGCGGTTATCAGCTTTTGATTCTGCTCGCCCTCCTGCAGCACGTACTTGACGTGTTTACTCAGGACTTCGAACTGAGAGGTCGCGTACTCGTAGGATACTTTACTTTTGGGTTTTGCGATCATCTGTTGAGTTCCTCTTCCAGCTTGTGGTTCTCATCGTTTGCCACGGGAAAATGGTGGCCGGCGTTCCAGCCCATCTCATTTAGGACGTCTTGCGTTTTAAACATCTTGGCATAAGAAATTTTACGTTTTGACAGATAAAAAAGGCAACAGCATGTCAAGTAAAAACTTGTCAGCAAATCGTCACCCATTCGCAAATAACATAAGTGCCAAACTGCAAATTTTATAGGAGACACATAAAACTGAATTTTGTAAGTCATATTGATAGGAGATTTCAATTTGCACAATTGTATGATAATAATGCTTTACAGTCTCACAATTGTGCAAATTGTAATCTCCTATCAATATGACTTACAAAATTTAGTTTTATGTATCTCCTGTAAAATTTGCAGTTTGGCACTTACGTGATTTGCGAATTATGGTGACGAAATGGACCGACTAATCGAGTTTGCCTTGAATGAACAAAGGAATTTGGCTTCTTTTGCCGTGAAAATAATGTTCTTTTTTTAGATTACATCATGAAAATATTTGGACATTTTGAAACAGGTACTACTTCAAAAAATCTAGTTTTCGGACTACTTAATTCAAATTGCACTTTCAGACAGTGACAGCCGCCACAGCTTACACGAAGAAAGTGAAAAATCTATTCAGAACAAAGAAGACATCAAGGAAGACGATCTAAGAAGAAAGTACCTAAACGAGCCTTCGGCAAATCAAACCCAATCTGACCATGAAATTTTAGTAAAACATAGCAAGCCCCAAAAGCAGACCACTTTCGTGGGTTACTTGAGGGAGATGTTCAAGTTCAAAAGCAAGGAGCGACACCGGTTGGAAAGGGACGTCGATGGCTATGTAAAAAAACTTTACTCCGAAATAGACGATTCTTTTCCCAAATCCGATGAGACAACTAATCTAATGACGTACATTGAATTTGACAGTGAATTTCTTGGTTCTAAACCGAAACAACTTGAAGCTTCAGGGGATGAGAAAGAAGGGCGGCGAAACTTCGGCGACAAAATACAAAAGCTATTGTCCAAAGTGATCGCCCACCACGGAAACGAATGGTTTCAAGAGTTGGACGACGCCAACAACGAAAGTGGAGACACGAAACGCCATAAAATTATAAAATCCATCTCGAATGTATCGCTTGAGGTGGACGAAGAAGACGACTCGATTAAAAATGAATTGGATGGAAAGCTATTGGCAAAGAACCAACATAGAAGCGAATGGTTTCATGACATGGGCGAACGAGGAGATACAAATCTTGAGCAAAGGGAGAAGCAAGCAGAAGGCTTCCTAAAGCAGTTATTAAAGACGAAAAAGCCTGCAAAAGAGGAGGGCGCCAAATTCAAAGGTCTTCAAATTTCGGAAGTAATCTTGTCTTACTTAACAAACCTGCTGGATATGAAATTGAACAATCCCCAAGAAGAAATGAAGACGGATAAACAACGCAAAAACAATTTCATGGTGATCGCCTATTTGACGAAGGTGTTCGGAATGAGAAGCGAGAATTTTGAAGACGCAGAAAACAAGCAAACTTCATTCTCGAAGTAAATTTTATTATTTAGGGTCAGTTACCTGCGAAAGCAACGGCGTAAACCCCCACATCAGTGCAGAATTTTAAGGGTTGTCCAATACTGATGCATCACAGTTACCAGCGTCACTAACCTGGGCTTTACTTTTGTCGGCGGTTGTACGTATATTAAAGCTCCTTTCTGAGTTTACTGTTATATACTATTTATTATTTTTTGTTCTTTACCTTATCTATAATTTGGTTCTTCTCGTTCTTCTTCCCCAAGAATCTTATACTTTGACATTTCGATTTCTTAGGTCTGCGCCATCTTTTATGTTTCTCGTAAATTAGTTATTTTATTTTTTGTTTACAATTTCTTATAACACGGCGTTTTTTAAATTTTTATTTTGTCTTCTTTCACAAGCAAACTATCTTCATCCTATCATCACACAATTTTAGTTCAAAAATCAGCCGCGAGATGGTGCTACTTCAACTAGTATTTATCACAGTCACTTTGTTTTCTGGGAATTACGTTTTTGTCCAAATTACGTTTTTCTTCCATACAAAAGTATAACTAGGTCTTCAGGCAATATGTGATGCCTCTTCTGTTTCTGCTGGAGATGGCGTGTCAAACGTCTAGTGTGATGGACCTAGGCACCCGGTTTGATTCAAACATATCGGGCTTTCAAATAAAAAACTTCTCAGGCAGGCTATGACTTTATTTTACTCCATTAAAATTACATTGCATCAAATGTTTTCATGGCCTGCCTGAGAAGTTTTTATTTGAAAGCCCTTTACATATAAAACAAACTATTTCTATCACTTATCGTGTTACTGCTATTTTGATATATTTCTTATTTCCTTAAGATGAAGTTCTTACCGATCATTATCATTCTTCTGCTCACGTTATCATTATCTTGCCTTGTAACTTCTGAATCGAATATTTTTTAATATTTTTTTCCTTGGTTACTCTAATAAAAGTTTATTATTCTATCTGGAGACATAACTACATCTAGAGGCTTCTTTTGTGTTATAAATAGCAGTGGCGGCTGGTGCATGCGAATAGACAGGTCACAGGACAAGGCCGAAGCATTCTCTTCTCTTCGTGTGTAATATTCAGAGATAACGTTTAGCAAGTATGTCGTGTGCCCTACTGAATTGGATGAACCTTTATTATTAATTAATTAGTACATAAATAACTTAAACCTAAGAAACTTATGCCTAGAACCCGGTGCTCTACTCAACGGTACTACACCGGGTTTTCCTAACCTACCTTCCTTATCTACCTATAGTGCTACCCGCCTTGTATTTTGAATCCCGAAAGCTAAACCCTAACCTAACAAAATTAAAATGCAAATGTTAATAATCTAACCTAAAGACTAAAAATAAAGGAAAAAATAAAATAAAACAAATTACTACTGCTAGGATGAAACGGTACCCTCTCGTCTTACGATTCAAGGGGCGTTACAGGGAACCCGAGCTTCTATTCAAATTCCGCGTCGGGAAACAACATGCGTTCCGCATATCGTTTTACAGTCCATCCGAGTGAGCTCCGGGCCGTTCTTGGCTGTTCTTTCGCCAGATCGGCGCGGCGCCCCCATCAGATGCCCATCGTTACGGTATTCCTGCTGCCTTTGTAGGAATCCGCAACCTCCCACTGAACCGGCAGTCGGGAAAACGACACCTTCTCCCGGGAGTGTGTTGTGAGAGTATATGCAACTTCGGTAAGCCTCTCACCCCCTTTCAGGAGTTACCTCCTTACTTTTAGCGGACCGCCATACTCCCCTATGGGTTTCCGCTCGCAATCTCAACGATCGCGATTTGACCCGCATTTGCGCCGCCAGTGATGTCGGCAAGCCGCGCACGCGGGCCTGGCTCTTCGCGAGATCCGGTTCCGGTCTTTGGAGAAGGGTGTGTGAACGCCGTGCCGCCCCGCCCCACACCACATACCTTCGACCGCCTGTGATCTTGGAACCGGTTCCCACTTGATCTCGTCTCGCACGGTTCTTCTCCCGCCAGCCGTTTCGTTCGCCCCCACACCGTGTCGCTTCGCGTAGTCGCGTTCGCGCATTTACATTTAAAACCTAACCTATGCGCCTAATTTAAAGGTGCATTTAGACTTGAGCACGCACGCACTGAGCATACGCGCACGGTATTCGTTCGCGCTCGCGAAGAGCGTTTAAATTAAAATTCATTTTCCAACGCATGGGCTGATCCAGTTGTTCGCAAACGTGCGTTGAAAATGAGCGACAAAATAGCAGCAGCCGCGTTTATTATAATATTTATATAATATAATATTTAATATAAAAAAAAAGAAATTCGAAAACGTAGACGTCGTTGGTGGCAAACGCCAATTTTTTGTAACAGAAAAAATAATTTATTAAACAATTTAGTGTCAGAGTGTCGTTATGACCAATTCAGAGACTTTACGAGAATGACTAAAACCGATTTCGAATATTTGCTCAGCTTGATAGCACCAAAGATTATCAAAAAAGATACAAGTTACCTCGAACATACGCCGCAAATTCAGTATTGTACAAATTGAGCATTCACGAACCAATTAATTCTTTTGAGCGTGTACCCGAGACCGACACCAAGCGGATCGCGCTCGCTGCTGTTCGCGCATAGAAAAACACATAGTGAGCGTGCGCGCATAACCGTTTACACTTGAGCATTCGCGGTGGATCAGTGCGTGCGTGCTCAAGTCTAAACGCGCCTTAATGCTTTCGCGTACGCCTGGCTCGCCGCTCCCTCGTCTGCTTCCAGATCGATGTCCTGACTGATGGTAAGACCCCCGCGCCGCCTCTCGGGTGAGGAAGGGCTACTTGATTCACTCTCCCTCGTGTCCGCAGCTTTCGAATCGCCCGGCTTACTTAATTCAGCCGAGCTCCTCTGCGGTCTGCGGGCACCTTTACCCGTCCGTTGTTCGTGTCTGGCGTTGCTAATCGTGTCGGAGGCGGTCCAGTTCGGTCGCCACTTTTCCGAAGTAGCTCCACCATTCCCGGGTCCTTGCGACAGCGCCAATGTCGGCCTCGTTCATGGGCCACTGCAGCACGATCCGAAGGGCACCTGGTTTTCCTCCATTCAGCCGTCTCAGCGCATCGGAAAAGAACGTGTCCGGCTGTGTCTTCCTCGCTGCAGCGACAGTTTGGGTCGTCCCTGCGGCCAAACCGATGTAGGTAGGAACCGAAATTGCCATGATCGGTGACCAGTTGGATGGCCTGATATGGCAACCGCGTCTCCCACTGATAGAAGGAATTTGTGGGTCCAGCGTCCTGTGGTAGCGAGGTCGAAGTTCGCTCTACGACGAATCTCGCGCAGGGTGTCCCACGTATCGCGTTGCATCCGCGTTGGGTTCCGCATGTTTTTAAGTGCCTGAAGGGCGGACATGCTGTCCGAATATATCGTCGCACTTTCTATTCCCATATCCCGAACGTATCTTGCCGCCGCGTTAAGTGCGTAGAGTTCCGCATGGTAGCAATGCGATCCTAACTTGATTCTTGTGATGTGGATCTCTTCTCGCCCTGCGTAAACGACAAACGCCGCCCCCGTGCCGGCCTCCGACCGAATTGGATGGACCGGCCGCCGCTGATAAATAGACCGCAAGCGTTAGTGTTTGACGTCAAACTTATCGTGTCATGGGCCCAGGCAGCCCTCTCGCTCCAGGCAAGTGAATGCAAGTCGCTTACGGTGCTTATTGCAGTAATGCCATGTTCCTTGCTCGTTTCCATTCATGCAATTTTAATATTTTTTTGTATTTCCTTAAAAGCCCTTGTTTGGTTTTCACTGATCCATGTTAACATCGTTCTGCCAAGTTTTGCACATACATTTAAATGCAGTATTAATCAGCGCCACCCATAAATTATAAAATCAAATTTATTTTGTATCGGGCAATAAATTGCGAACATTAATTAATGAAAAGCCTAAAAGCCCGTTCACAATGACTTAACGTAACAAAATTAAATTAAGGAAATTAGAGTGTTAATTTATGTGTTCACAATGAAGGAATTTTTTGTTCTTTGCATGCGTTTGCAAATGTATTTGCAAATTGTTAGTGGTTGTCTAGGTTAAGAAAGGATAAAATTCTTTTGTTCATCTCGAGAACTCAAAGACTACACTCACTATCCTGTTTTAGAACATATTGATTGATTGTACTTAACAGAGTTAACTTAAAAATAGAAGTTGTCAACTTAAGAAATGTAAATTAATAGAATTAGCCAATTAGTACGCTTACATTTCTAACAGTGCTTCCAACTTTTATTAAGTGATTAATTTTGTTACGTTAAGTCATTGTGAACGGACTTTAAGCCGCGATATCCTGCGACCACTTTTTGACCTAACATTGCACTAGAAATGACAAATTGCAGCCAGTTTGCTACTTAATCTACTTAATAAGTTATGCAAGGCGTGTCAAGCGAGCTGCCAAAGCATATTTGAAGTTTTAAAATTTTGTTGCAAATCGGTTTTGATTGCAGTGGATTCCTCGAGCATCGTCTGTACAGCTGTTTCGGCCCTATTTGGGACCTCGTCAATTTCAATCGAAATTTCTCGTGTGTTCCACGTACACAAAGAAGAATAAGAGATCTTCAATCGTTGTTACGCCAATCTCCCTATAGATTGAAGTTTTGAAATTAATTCTCGATTTTCTTGCCAATTTATAGACGAAACCATTTCAGAAGACGCAGATGGTGCGCTTACCACTTCCGCGCGCGAAATTTTAGGCCTTGCTAAACCTGGTCGAATTTACGACGCCATCCAAGATACAAAATTGGACATACAAGGTAACTTCCTTCTTTTTTTGTAAATATCTTAATTTACCTTTTACATTAACAGGATCAAGTCGCAAAGAGTTGACGACGAAGGATAATTTTGGAGAACCCCACGGTAAATCCACCCACTCGTTTCATTTAAACCATCAATAGCTTTTGCATTTTTAGAAATCTGTTTGGGTTTGGATTTAACGGCTCAGAACGTCCTTAACAATGCGCTCTTGAATAAAGCCCTTGAAGAACGGCTGGGGAATGGGGAAAAAAGGCGTCCAAAAAGGCGCACTTAAAAGCGAAATACGATTTTCCCCACCTCAAACAAAGGACAATAATCAAGGTAATTAATAACTACTAACCGAGGCAACTCAACGTCTACTTTTTGACGACGGTTTCAGGTGTTGGTGGAGGAATGCAAAGCAGCGCCAAGAACGCCCTGGTGCTAGGGAAAAACGAACCGGAAGTCGAGGAGATTGCCACCGCAGGCAAAATCGTAGCAGATTTGTGATGTTACGCTGTCGTTTTTTTTTTGTTCTTATGAAGTTTGACCTTGAAATAATAACTCTGTGTTTTTAAAGAAAGGCAAAAATCAATACATAAAAGTTGTCATCTTCATAATTTTTTATTTCTTTTTCTTCTTTCGTTTGATATCACAAAATCTTTTAAACGGACGACGGCGAAACGTTAAGAGTTTGTGCGCTATTTAGTGTCCGTTTAAAAGATATTGTGATACAATTTTTATCGGACAAGAACCAGGTTTAACTAATGTTTGATGTTTAGTTTAGTAATGTTTAATTTAAAGTCCTCCAAAAGGCCAAATTTTTTTCAATCAGGAATCAACCAGAAATCTAAAATGTGATGAAAAAGTGTTTTCTAGGCGTTACCAACTCAAGGACACGCTATGAATTTTTTATTTGCAAGGAAACTACGCCATTAAAATTCGTTAAAAATTCCGTTTATGCTCAGACGGCAGTTGTTTCATTTATTTTTTTTTACTAATTTTTAAAACTTGGTTCCCTAAATACAGGTTGTCCCAAAAATGCATATCAAGCTTCAGGTATTTCTTTTCTGCATTTCTTAAGCGTCCCAAGAATGCAAAAATTAATTCTCAGGGTTTGTTAGTTTCAGCACACGAGATAAAATACGATATTAAAAAAATTGGTAAACTTGACAACTTTGCTTATGCACGCAGTTAATTCGATGTACAGAAGGGCTTCAGACTAAATAAATATCAAGTAAGTAATTGCAAATGCAACGCCTTAATTAAATATTTATTTTACTGTTCTCTGCGCTGCTGTTTTTAACCCAAAAAGCAGTCGTAAGTGGATGAAGTGCATTTTAATTATTTTCTGTTAATGATAACGACTTCCTTACTGATTTAATATTTTTTTTTCTATAGCGAACGTTAAATAGTATATTACATAACGAGAGTTGTAAGTAGCAAATTACGCACGGTGGAAAAGTCGCACATGAGCCGCGCAGCAGCGAATGCAAGTAATTCCACAAGTGCGTAATTGTTTTACAACTCGAGTTTTGTACTATACTTTATCTACGACCACAAAAATTACCTTCAAAGTAATCAGCAATGACACTTGCAATTTCGACGACTGTCAATCTAATGTGATGCGGCTACGTAGATCTAACTACGAGCCCTAACAACTATATGTTGGAATAAGCAACATTTTTCAAATAAAATGCTAGTTTACTGAATTTATAACAATTTTTTTAATTTAAACAGTAAAGAAGCAACTAGCAATATTTTCAATGTTGTTTCGAATTATATTTAGAGCAAAATTAACTTTTGTTTAATTTATTGCAATTTATTTACACATTTGATACATGAAAACACTGACAACTAAATGTTGGAACACGCATTGGTTTTTTACTTTTCTTCAATTTCATCTCAGTGACGCTAAGGCCGCTTTGAAAGAAAACAAGCCTTTGTTGTCAACAATGTTTTACGTGGTTTTACCAAGTCGTAAAGTTGACATCTTGTCTGTACTTTGTTCTGTTGTCGTCAAAATCATATAATTTTTGAAATATTGTGACTATAATGGGACGGGGGAAGCCAACTGTTCGAAAAGTGTGGGAGATTATCATTCGGCAGTACCATGAAGGCAAAACAATGTTCTTTGAATATCCTCTAACGTTCCTCCATATCTACGCCACACCTACGTCACGTTATTCTAAGAATAATGCTTCTCCGACGATTGTAAAATCGGGTCTTAGTGTGCAAAAGTTTTACCTTTGAATATATTCCAATTTATAGGTCAAAGAAAAGCCATTATTGACAGAAAAACAAAAAAGGAATCGTTACATTTGGGTTAAATCTAAACTTTCGTGGTCTAAAATTGACTGGCGTAAAGTCATATTTAGTGATGAAAGCAAATTTAATGTTTGCGTGGGAGATCATCGTAAACGCGTAAATCGAGAAAAAGCAGAAGCTTTCCATAAAGACTGCCTTAAACGAACAGTTAAGTTCCCACGAGGCTTTATGGTTTGGGGACGGATGTCAGCTAAGGGATTGGGCACTTTAAAATTTATTGAAGGGATTGTAAACGCAGAAAAATATAAAAACATTCTTCAAAACTTGTTGCAAAATTATATCCGAATGGAGATTACATATTTCAACAGGACGGTGCGTCATGTCACACTACAAAAACACCAAAAAAATTGTTTGGGGACAATGGTTTTAAAGTTTTGCCACATCCTTCCAGCAGCCCAGATCTCAGTTCAATAGAAATAGTGTGGCATAAAATGAAACAAAATTTAAAAAACAATTCTCTACGAACCCTACCTCAGTTGCGCGCCAAATTACAAGAAATTTGGGATAGTTTTACACCTGAATTTTGCAAACGTCTTGTCGATACTATGCCTGATAGACTTCAGGCAGTTATTCGGGCAAAAGGAGATGTTAAGTCTTATTAAATTTGTTTCTTATTTTGTTAAATTCTACGTGTTCCAACATTTAGTTGTCAAAAGTATTGCGCTGAAAATAAATAAAAAAAGAATTATATTAAAGCAATTGACTTTCATTGTTCAAATACACTTGCAAAAGGTCTGTTAAACATAATGACATAAATTCACAAAATCTTGAAAAAATTCGTCACAATATTTCACCGAATTCACGATTTATTTCAGACATAACTGCTTGTTCCAACATATAGTTGTTAGGGCTCGTATAAGCTTGCGTAAAGTAGGTGCGTTGTGCGTTTTTCTTACTTTACGCACGACGTTTGATTTGAAAGCCTGAACATTATACTTTCAAACGACATGTCACTTCAATCTTTAAATTTGAAATTGGCGTAAATATATTCTCTTAAATGAAAGGTGAACAAAATAAATTTTTAAATATATTTGAAGATATCTCAAAATCGGTTGCATTTAGGTATAGGGTAGCTTAACATTTTTTATTTAGAATAATATGTAGAATCAGAATTTGCAATAAAAAGTATAGCATTCCGTTTAAAATAAAGTAACGGCGACTTCCGGCATAACTGAAAGTGATATAAAAGTGAAAATATTTTAATCAGTAAGATCACTATCCTATAGGGCAGTGTACTAATTTTCAGAATTTTTGTATATTCCCTTCCCCGAAAACTTTTAATAGGCCACTCAACTTGGGATATTCTACAGTATGTCCCCGGATTGAGTTTACAATACGTATAATGGATCAAAAATTTTTGAATTAAGATTTCATGTTCTGCAATTCAGGTCTGCTTGGCTCCGAAAGTTTTCAAGGTGGCGGAATTAACACAAGAAGAAATAAAACCTGTGTAGGTAAAGTTGTCTTCCTTTTGAATTTAGGAGAAAAATTTAGTAAGATAAAATGATTCTCATTTCAAATTAGGGTGATATACCAAATTTCAATATCATAGAAAAAAAATTGAATTACGGAATATTAGGATTTCAGTACAGTTGTAAGACATTAATACTGTCAGGTGCTAATATGGACGGAGTGTTATTTGAATAATGATATTTTATTTGTTTTTGGTTAATAAATATGTAGATGGCGTTAACATTTTACAACTTTACTGAAATATTATTTATAATTAGTAATTTTCCGTAATTCAATTTTTTTTCCTAGGATGTTGTTAATTCCGCCACCTTGAAGACTTTCGGCGTCAAATTTGGCACAAATTCATTTCACGCCAAGCAGGCCTGAACTGCAGAACATGAAATCATAATTCAAAAATTTTTGGTCCATTATACGTATTGTAAACTCAATCCGGGGACATACTGTATATACGAGTATGTAGAATTGTAGACGAAGCATTTTGGTAAAAATAACTTCGGTTTCTCTATTACCGAATTTATTGGTATTGAATGAGAAGAGGCCAAAGAAAAATTATAACGAAGACGATGCAGCTACATGATTAGCAAAAAATTTAGTAATAGAGAACCCACTTATCTTTACTAAAACGCTCACAAGTGCTGCATATGAGTAAAACTTTCTACAGAAAATTTATAAGGAAAACAAGATTTATCTGTTAAAATTAAAAATCTCAAGAGCAGAATTTTATAAGAAAATTATCAATTAAAAGTTTCTTTGTTGCAAAAAATGCTTACTTTGTTTTCTACAAATTAAATTAAAAAATATCAAATTTTCAGACACTGTATTTTTAAATTTGAGTATGGTTTCTGAGGTTTTCCGAGAAGCTGAATCTTTTTATACAGAATGTTACTGCGTAAAATAAATAATAAAAAAAGTATCTTTGGTTATTTCAGACACCCTGTAGCCAAAAAATTTAAATTTATGTGTGGTTTCTGAAGTTGCTCTAATAGTAGAATTTTCTTGTAAAGAATATACTTTTTGCCTAAAATCAATAATAATAAAAACGTTATTTTTATATCTGCAAAATAATAGTATATTATATTATAAGTGAAAGAAATGCAAAATTATATATGAGTCAGAATTTTGGCTCACGAGTGCGAAGCACGAGTGAGACAATTCTCACGAGTGTATAATTGCATTTCGCTCACGTGTGATATACGACGTTTTGTCCAACAGTTGCATTTTTTAACAACAAAGAATCTTGAAAAGATATTTTTGAAGTGACATTACTTAAAACGTCAAGCAGTCATGATCGGTCGTCATAGTTTGTTGTTGATTTTGCACATTTTGCGCTAGTGATTGAAATTTGATTTTAGTCACTCAAAACGAACGTATAAAACACCTAAAAACATGCCACTGTTGGACAAAATTATTAAAACGGCTTCTGATTGCGACTACGAAATTAAGGAACAGAGTTGTAAGTTCCAGTCATAAAATTATAAAATTTGAATTTTTTTAGACAGCGAAGCGAAACGTATTTCGTATGTGTTCATCCCAAATGCGATGAGTAAATTGAGCAATCATAGTTCAAGGGCTCATCTTACAAGTCTTCCGGTCGAATTTTCAATGGTATGTAACCACTTCAAAGACTGGTGGTTGGTAATCACGGTAAAGGAGTAGCCTTCTAAGTATGCTTTCATCTTGCGTATTCCGGATAACACGGCTAGGCACTCTTTTTCGGTGGTGCTATAGTTGCGTTCGGTTTTGCTAAACGTGTGGCTGGCGTAAGCAATTACACGTTATTCGTGTTTAAGATTTTGCGATAGGACTACGCCTATCGCAATATCACTGGCATCGGTTTGTAAGAAGAATCTCTGGGAAAAATCCGGGTAGACTAATATACTGATTATTCGGTTAACTTCTTCTTAATAGTCTGGAAAGTGTTTTCTTCTCCTGGTCCCCAAATCCACTTAGCATGTTTTCGGGTTAGCTTTGTCAAATGCTTTACGATGGTAGTCAGGAATGAAACGACAGTACCGCGAAGCCATGCCATGGAATCGACGAATCTCTTTAACGTTCTTCGGGACTGTCGTAGCGGTTATAGCGGTTACTTTTTCTGTCTCGATCTACGATATAGACAAGGTAACGTAAACTGTCAACACAGAATTTGCATTTCTCCGGGTTAACCTTCAATCTAGCGTCCCGGAGGCGGTGAAAAACTTCCTTTAAATATAGGATGTATTCGTTCAGTGTCTTACTGACTACAATTATATCATCCAGATAAACAAATGCATGCAGTTCAAGTTCCGGTCCTATGACGTAGTCAAGTAACCTCTGGAAAGTAGCGGCTGCAGAGTCTAATCCAAAAGGCATCACTCTGAATTGCATAACAAGAAAAGTGTTTAGAGAGGCTATGCTATATTTTGCTTCCAGCATTTCGTGTTTTTTCAACTGTTCCACTTCTTTCGCAAAAGACTCTTGTTGCGCTACCTTGATTAACATAGTCAAAGCGAGATTTAATTCTTCGACCTCTAGTGAGCCTTTTCGACAGATGATATTGTCTGAAGTGATGCGGGATTTTATGTTATGCTGCAGTCGTAAACAATACGCAAAAACTCGGATTAGCTTGTTGACGTCCGAGTATATCGTGAACAAATCTTCGAAGAAGGGATTCCCTTTTCTGTTTGTGTCTGCTGTTAAAAGAACGGTTCGTTTCTCGAGTACATGGAACATATGCTGCAGGGCTTAGTATGGAAAGGAACATCTTTATACGAATGTTTGTAACGTAAAACTTTTAAAATTATGAAAATGTCAAAAATACTTCTAAATGTTCTGACGATATAGCATACATACATTTTAAATTAAGTATGTTATAAAAAATGTCAGTTTTCTAATAATATACATGCAAAAAATAAATCTTACATATTTTTATTTAATGTAACGAATTATGTAATGTTATTTTCTTGAGTATTTATTAGTACTAAAACCAAAGCGAAATTTATAATTCTCTGAAAACTTTAGATTTCTGTTTTCCAAAATGATTTTAAAATAATTTCTTTGATTTAGATGTTAAGTTAACGTACTTTAAATATTTTTTAGTTTTTTCCTATTCAAATTAATTCACGCAATAAGATGCAAATCTGAAACATTTTTTTATTTTTCACCTTGCTATTCTATTAATAAAAGAATAAATCGTAAATTTTATAGTAAATGCACCTGGAATAATTGCTTTCTATCCAAATAAGCTATTTTTTGTAAGACTTGCTTACGTATATACATTCTTAAAACAAAGCAATCATCGTAAATGCAAGTTATGCAATTTCTTTGCTTTATTGATACAAGTCGAATCATTAGCTGCTTCCATTCGTTTATCAACATAATCAATATAAAGCGTTTAAATTCAAAGATGGATGCTCTCTTGCAAATTTCCAGGTAAGTTAAATGATATAGTAATTTATTATATGTAATGGTTTATTGCAATTTCTTTGGTAGGGGAACCCCATTGTTGCCAGACTGAATGATTTATCGCAAGTTAATGAAGAACGAATGAATTGTTGAATGCTTTTCATTCAAGAATTTTACGTTTTAAACTCTGGCAACGTCGTTTGAGGTTCTTATAATATACAGGGTGATTGAAATTCGAGGGCCAGCATGGGGATCTCGCTTATTATAAGAGATAGAGAATCGGTTAAATGGAGGCAAAGTTGCCAAATTTCATGCTGATTAATAATCTGTTAAGAAATTTGAAATATCTCGAACGGTTTCTTCTCAATCGGAGAAAAACGAAAAATTGCGATTTTCGAAAATCGGACATAACTTCTTTATTTATGACTTTTTTCAAAATCTGTGAAAACATTCCTGAAGCAACTTTTTACGCATCATTATTCCTTGTCAACCCTTAACGCTAGCTGCCGCAGCTATCCCCGCTTCAACGCGGCAACTTCCTTACGTAGATCACGAAATAAAACTGCTGTATAAGGAAATTGGTAACTGATAACTGATCTGTTTCACAGATACTGTTATCTGTTCTCCAAAAACAGTTAGCTGTTTTCCAGAAACTGGTTTCTGTTTCCAGATACTGTTCACTGTATAATGAAATCAGTATACAATAACACTGCTCCCTGTATAATAAAATAGCCTCCTATATAATAAACTGTCTCAGTATAATAAAACATCTTTCATATGACAGTTTCTGTACAATAAATTATTTTTCATAATCGTTATCGTTGCAGCAACAACGGCCAACCATATCTGCACAGCTATAAGCTGGTATCTGTTATTTGAAAACTAATTTTAACTGCTTGGAAACTGCTACCCGTTATTTTATAAAACTGCCACCTGTTTTACCTGTTATATTATAAACTGCACCTATTTTTTACCAGTACACCGAAGAATCGCTCACCGAGACGGATATTCATTCAAAAAATTCTTGATAAAATGTCTTAAGCTTTTGGTTACTGTTGACACAATTCTTCAGAATAGAATGGTAAGATGTAGATGGTATGTATCATCGAACTTACCTTAATAATTGTTGAAAAGAAGCATGCATACACAAGAGATGTAGACAGAATGACAAATGATTACCAAATTTATGATTTTAATGAAAATTAAACATCCAATTAAATTCAAACTTATTAAATTCGATTAATGTTTTGCATAAGAAACCATGACCTTGATATCAATTCCCAAAAGGTTTAGCATAGGCGTCTAAAATCCCAAGAAACCAGTACAATAAAACTGCTCCCTGTATAATAAAATTGTCTCCTATATAATAAACCAATACAACAGTCTCTGTATAATAAACTGATTGTCACTCAGCACGTTGTTCATAATTAATTATTTTTCCATAATCGTTATAACGATATGGAGATTAGGTTGCAGAACGCTGCAACCTAATCTAAGCCTATTTTCTGCTCGTTAGCAATTAATTAGCGTTTAAGAAGTGTATACAGATCATGCTGTTATTTTGCTCTATTAAAATTACTTGAAATATTGTTTATTTTTTTTTTAGCAGTTTTTACTGATCTAAAAAATTTGGTTCTAGTTTCTTATGTTAGCAGCAATGGAATCTATTAATAAGTGTTCTTGAGTTTTGAAATCAGGTGAAAAATATGTGGTAAATATATCAACATGAATAGTTTATTTATCAATTTGACACATTTGTCTATTATTATAATTACAAGCAATTTTCACAGTTTCCGAAAACTATACTTTTTTAATTAAGTAAGTAGTGATCGCAAGATAAAAGCACTGCAATGTCGGTTACACGCATAATGTTATCTGAGCCTACGGTTTAAGAATTTTTCCCGTAAAGTAATTTTTCACCGCAATTAAAACACTATACTGAAACTCACCTTTTCCAACAGAGTTATAGCATCCTTTGCTTCAAACATTTTAGAAGAATTATTATTTTATCAAAAGGAATTTCGACTGGTAAGGACGTTACTAACGTTACTACGACAGTATTGTCATGTCCCCTTTGTAATGATCCGCACAAAATCTATTCTTGCAAACAATTTTTAAATCTCTCGATAGATGACCGATTGCGTGAAGTAAAAAGCAAAAGTTTATGTTTCAATTGTTTACAGCCCGGATACTCGGTAGCCAAGTGTTCAGCTGGAAATTATCGCGTTTGTTCTCAAAAACATAATAGCTTATTGCATAAAGAGAAGGTCACAAATCAGTTGGAGATTAAGGAATCGCAGGTAAAAGGGGCGACAACCTTAAATACTTGCACTTCAAACTTTCACTTAACTTCTCAGGTTTTATTGTCCACAGCGATTATTAAGGTATACGATAACAAAGGACGTACCTTGAATTGTCGTGTTCTGGACAGTGGTTCGCAAAGCAATCTCATTACGGAAGCATTAGCAACTCGTTTACAGCTTCCACACAAAAGGACGCAGATTGCGGTCACAGGCATTAATCGAGACACGACCACAGTATCTCACTTTGTTAGTTTAAAAATAGGAGCTATACACAATAAATTTGAAACAAATATTAATTGCTTCATTTTGAATGCTATTTCACAGCACATTCCACTGATCGCCTTATTTAAGGCTAGTGTTGCAATACCAGCAAATATTCAATTAGCTGATCCAGATTTTCATTTATCTCGGCCTATTGATATGCTAATTGGAGCGGATCTATATGACAAACTTATGTACATTGGGCAAATAAATACGGGTAAAGGACAACCAACTTTACAAAAAACACTGCTTGGCTGGGTTCTGTCTGGCCACGTCAACCCGATTCCAGCGCAACCAAAGAGAGTCATTTTCAATATGACCACTAATGAGCAGCTTGACGCAAGCCTCACTAAATTTTGGGAAATTGAAACATACTCTCGATCAGTGCCCCTTTTCAGCCGAAGAACAATTTTGTGAAAGAAAATCATTTTAAGGCCACATATAAGAGAAACGGGGAAGGCAGATTTATAGTTTCCCTTCCTATAAAGCCTGATGCACTAGAGCTCGGAGTATCACGAGAACAAGCTGAAAAGAGACTTTGCGCTTTAGAAAGAAAATTAAGCAAGCAACCCCAGCTCAAGAATGATTACAAGAAGTTTTTAAATGAATATTTAGAACTAGGGCACATGAAGCTTTTATCAAATGATGAACTGTCAAAAAGGGTCGCTCATTTTTATTTGCCTCATCACGCTGTCGTAAAGGAAGGCAGTGCTACCACAAGAGTACTAGTTGTATTTGATGGCTCCGCGACATCATCCTCCGGAGTCTCGTTAAATGACACATTAGCAGTCGGTCCGAAATTGCAGCAAGACCTGTTTGAAATCGTTGCAAGATTTCGGACGTTTAAAATAGCCTTAACCGCCGACATAGCAAAAATGTATCGGCAGGTGCTTGTGTCAAATTCAGAAACACCTCTTCAGAGAATTTTATGGCGAGAAGATCGGTCAGAACCAATCAAAACCTTTGAACTGGCTACTGTTACCTACGGCACGGCATCAGCATCATATCTGGCAATCAAGCACTACAGCAGCCGGCACAGGAGGAAAAACACGACCATCCTACTGGTTCTGAAATCGTCATGAGAGATTTTTACGTGGACGACCTTTTGATCGGCGCCAATACCTTAGCGGATGCGGTAGTCATCAGAGACGACGTCAGTAAGCTCCTCTCAAAAGGAAAATTTCATTTAAGAAAGTGGGGATCTAATCGTACAGAACTTTTGTTGAAGGAAGATTTTGATACACACATTACTGAAATAGACAAGAGCGATTACTGAAATAGACAAGAGCGAAACTATTGTAACGATTTTAAAGGTTCTATTATTTTTATTTTAATCAAAACACGAATTATTTAATAATCTAATTTATTTAAAAGTAACACTAATTAACACTAACTTAAGAATAATTTATTTATAAACTAATAAGTAATTTATGTTAACAGCCGAGCGAATATTTATAACGCGACTTCAATTTCGAACTGTCCACTTGCTTAATTAATTTCGAACTGTCTCACGTTCGGCTGCGTGCATTTTTATATATGCCGGCTCTCTCTTCGAGAATGGCCTGGAGACGGGCTGTCTGTTCTAGTTTACTCCGCCGACAGAATTCTCCAGTCTAAGGCGCGTCGACTAGGTGGCGATGACGCAACAGACAGGCTGACACCGCAATCGTCACACTGCCCCCTTCTTAAAAACGTTTCGTCTCGGAACGTTCCTCGTGATAGCCTTGAAGGAGAATGTCGAAATCGGCATGCTGGTCCTTCTTTATAACATCCGGTCTGGAAAAAATAGCAGTCTACGGTTTTCCTACTTGCCTTACTTCCTGTGGCGTGATGAAACATGAAGGTTTCGAAGTTTACTTCGGAACCTTGCGTCCGTTGTACTGTCCCCTCATTTTCTTCTCCGTTGTAAGGAGCCATTCGGTTGAAGTGGATAACTTTGGGTTTGCCATGCGGAACCTTCCTGATGCGGTAGATGACATCGTTAATCCATTTCATCACTCTATAAGGACCTTCCCAAGATGTCTGCAATTTTGGGGACAGACCTCTACGTCTTTGAGGATTGTAAAGCCAAACCAGTGCTCCAGGTTGGTATCCCCCATTCTGAGCATTGATGTCATAATGCTCCTTCATTCGGTCGCTGGCCGTCTGTATATTGCGACGCACTTGATTGTGAATGTCGTCCATTTTCCTGCGTAGGCCGCTAACGTAGTTCTCGTCGGCAGGGACCTCACCGGGCTTCACGCCGAACTTCAAGTCGCAGGGCAGCCTTGGCTCTCGCCCAAATACCACTTTCGCTGGTGTCTCTCCTGTTGTCTCATGAACGGACGAACGGTATGCCAGTAGAAAAAGGGGAATGTACGTGTCCCAGTCTCTCTGATGATCGGAGACGACTTTGGACAAATGTCGGTTGATGGTTCTGTTGAATCTTTCCACCATTCCGTCCGACTGCGGGTGAAGTGCAGTGGTTCTAGTTTTCCGGATGCCGAGCAAAGTACACACGTTCTTAAACAAAGCCGATTCGAAATTCCTTCCTTGATCTGAATGGAGCTCCATGGGCGCGCCATATCGACTGATCCATTCACGGACAAGGGCTTCAGCAATAGTCATCGCCTCTTGGTTTGGTAGGGCGTATGCTTCAACCCACTTGCTAAAGTAATCCATCACCACGACGATGTACTTATTTCCACTATTCGTTTGTGGAAATGGGCCGGCTACATCTATGGCAATTCTTTCGAAAGGACTTCCCACGTTATACTGTTTCATGGGAGCCTTGCCTCGTCGGTGGGGGCCGTTACTAGCTGCGCAGACTACGCACTTCCTACACCAGTCCTTTATGTCTTCCTTGCAGTTCACCCAGTAGAACCGTTCGCGCACCTTTTCCATAGTCTTCTTGATTCCCAGATGCCCTCCCGAAGTTCCATCGTGAAGCTCCCTCAGAACTTCCGGCACCCTATTCTTGGGGATCAGCAACTGTGTCTTCTGTTCCGTGCCTTCCTGGTTCTCGATGGTTCGTTTCAGAAGACCATGATCCAGCACTATGGAGTCCCACTGCGCCCAGTACGATTTTACGGATGGTGCACATGGTGCTATCTCTTCCCAAGTAGGCCTTGCCTCCCTACTTTTCCATTCCAGCACCAATTTCAAATCCTGATCGTTCTCCTGGTCTCGTCGCAATTCTTCACCTTGCCATTTGTCGTCTATAACGGCCGTCCTCGCAGTCGTGGCTGCTTTCTCCTCCAGACGACTACAATGCTTACAGTCTTCAGCACAAGGTCTTCTCGACAAAGCATCGGCATTTCTATGGCTTGTTCCGGCCCGATGCTGAATTTCAAAATCGTATTCCTGAAGTCGTTCGATCCATCGTGCGACTCGTCCTTCAGGATTCTTGAATCGGAGGAGCCATTTTAAAGCGGCATGGTCCGTCCTCAGGAGCCATATAAGTACTTGTAGAAATGTTCTATGGACTTTACCACGGCTAGCAATTCCCTTCTAGTGACACAATAATTTCGTTCCGGCTTTGACAGGACTTTACTGAAGTAGCCAATCACCTTCTCCTGCCCTTCTTGTATCTGGGACAGTACGCCACCGATACCAACATTGCTAGCGTCAGTGTCCACGATGAACTTGCCTTCTGGGAGAGGGTAACTTAGAATAGGAGCACTTATCAAGTACTGTTTGAGTTGTTCAAAACTAATTTGGCAATGTTGGTCCCATTCAAACGGACGACCTTCTTCGGTGAGTTTTGTCAACGGCTTAGCGATGTCCGCGAATCCGGGAACATAGCGCCGATAGTAAGTGCATAGGCCTAGAAAACTCCTTATCTGGTGTTTATTCTTGGGAGTTGGTCAGTCCTTCACGACCTTAATCTTCACTGGGTCCACGGCGATTCCATCCCCATTAACAATATGGCCTAGATAATTCACTTTCTTCTGGAACAGGTGGCACTTCTTGAGACTAAGCTTTAGTCCAGCTCCGCGAAGCCGCTGGAACACTCCTTCCAGGTTCTTCAGATGGTCGTCGAAAGTTTTCCCCACCACAATTATGTCGTCCAGGTATACCATGCACGTTGTCCAGGACAGACCCTTCAGAACCGTCTCCATCAGCCTCTCGAATGTCGCTGGGGCATTACATAAGCCAAACGGCATCACCGTGAATTGCCATAGACCCATACCAAGGGAAAACGCCGTTTTTTCTCGATCTTCGGGCGCTAGTTCCACTTGCCAATAACCACTCTTTAGATCCAAGGTTGAGAAGATCTTTGAACCGGCCAGGGTGTCCAGGGTGTCATCAATCCGTGGCAAAGGATAGCTGTCCTTTTTGGTGACGTTGTTGAGCAATCGATAGTCTACGCAAAACCGTGTGGATCCATCCTTTTTCTTCACAAGCACTACCGGTGACGCCCATGGGCTGCTCGATGGCTCAATTACATTGTCCTTTTCCATCTCACGAATAATGCGTTCTGCTTCCTCACGCTTCGCCAATGGTAACCTCCTTGGAGCTTGATGGATGGGCCTTTCTTCTCCTGTCTCTATCTTGTGTTTGACGATGTCGGTTCTTTCTTTAGGTCCATTGTCTACCTCGAACACATCTTGATAGCGACATATCAGGTTCTTCGCTTTTGTCTTTTGTTCTGGAGTCAATTCCTGGGTCGTCGACATGACCATTTCCAACAACTTCTTCGGGACCTTCGTCTCTTGTACGTTTGCTTCTATTTGGCGGGAGATGGAGGACACCATGGCATAGCTTCCCAAGATCGTACCTTTCTTGATGTTGACAGGGAAACAGTTCACATTCATCAGGCGGACTGGTATTTCCTTCTTTGCTGTCAACAACATTTTTCCAACGAGAACTCCTTTTCCAATCTTTCCAATCCAAGATTTCTCGTCGTGTCATATTATATATATGATATATTGATGAACCAGAAGCTGTCGAGATACATGGATTTTGCGATACTAGTGAGCAAGCATACGGAGCCTGTATTTACGTCAGGGCAATTAGCAAAGAGAGCGATATTTCTAGCAATCTCCTCTGTTCGAAATCAAGAGTGGCTCCCCTGAAGGCGACTGCGTTACCTAGGTTGGAACTCTGCGGTGCTCTACTATTAGCACAACTGATGAATAAAATAGTAAATTCAATAACATTAAGAATCGATAAAATCCACTGTCATGGCTACGAGCATCATCCAAAACGTGGAAAACTTTCATAGCCAACCGAAAAAGCGAAATTCAGGAACTAACCCGCGTCTCGGACTGGCAACATGTACGCACTCATGATAACCCGGCCGACATAGTTTCCAGAGGCACTTCACCAATCATTTTACAAGACAGTCACCTTTGGTGAAACGGCCCTGAATGGCTTCAACAATCCAAACTCGATTGGCCAAGCAGCAATGACCTCCCGCAGCATGATAATGAGGTACTCGAGAAACGAACCGTTCTTTTAACAGCAGACACAAACAGAAAAGGGAATCCCTTCTTCGAAGATTTGTTCACGATATACTCGGATGTCAACAAGCTAATCCGAGTTTTTGCGTATTGTTTACGACTGCAGCATAACATAAAATCCCGCATCACTTCAGACAATATCCTCTGTTGAAAAGGCTCACTAGAGGTCGAAGAATTAAATCTCGCTTTGACTATGTTAATCAAGGTAGCGCAACAAGAATCTTTTGCGAAAGAAGTGGAACAGTTGAAAAAACACGAAATGCTGGAAGCAAAATATAGCATAGCCTCTCTAAACACTTTTCTTGTTAAAGATGGTTTAATTAGAGTAGGTGGGCGTTTGTTACACTCCGATATACCATATCAGCAAAAGCATCAAATCCTTCTACCGTCCAAGCATCCGTTGACAGAGCTCATCATTGGGAAAGAACATCTTAAACACTTGCATGCAGGAGTTCAAGCAACAGTGCATTATGTTCGAGAAAAATATTGGCCGTTAGTGGCACGAAGCATGCTCAAGAGAATATTGAGAAAATGCATTGCTTGTTTCAAAGCTAATCCTTTCCACAGTCACCAAATTATGGGAAATTTGCCCAAAAATCGTGTAACACCCGCTCGACCTTTCGAGATACTGGCGTTGACTACTTCGGTCCAATCAAAATTAAAGAAGGTAAACGTAAGAATAGCCGCATAATCAAGTCTTACGGCGTGGTTTTTGTCTGCTTCGCAACGAAGGCTATACATTTGGAGTTAGCCGGCGACTTAACTACAGACTCCTTCCTGGCAGCCCTGAAACGTTTTATGTCTCGCCGCGGAAGGGTATCAAATTTATATTCGGACAATGGTACACAGTTTGTAGGAGCTGACCGTGAGCTTAAGGCGCTTCTCACATCAGTTCAAACTCCTCACTTTGGCGGCCTTTGGGAGGCAGCCGTAAAATCAGTAAAACGCCATGTAATAAGCGTAATGGGTAATACATCGCTCACATACGAAGAAATGCTCACCTTGCTCACTCAAATCGCGCCCGTTATCTCCCGCATCAAATGATACAAATGACCTTTCTGTCCTTACCCCTGCTCATTTTCTGATTGGAGGCTCGCTAACTAGTACTAACTAGTACTCGATCTGACACATCTGCATGTAAATTCCTTATCAAGGTGGCAATATGTTCAGCAGATTCGACAACATTTTTGGCAGAGATGGACAAAGGAATATCTATGTCAACTCCAGACCAGAGGAAAATGGACAGCTAACGTAGGACCTCAATTGGAGCGTGGTGCCTTGGTACTCCTACGTGAAGACAACATTCCCTCACTTCAGTGGCGTACTGGACGCATCCAAGAAGTTTTCCCGGGCAGCGATGGCGTTTCCCGTGTCGCCGCGGTAAAAACCGCTCGAGGCACCATCCGAAGAGGAGCGTCGAAGCTGTGTATGTTAGACCGTGGTTTCTCTGATTAACGCCCTTCGCATGCGGCGTGCGACGGACGCGGGGCCGTCGTCGGCGACGATCGAATGTATGTAATATTGTAATGTAAATTATATGGACACGGGTTCTCTGAAACGTCGCACACGGCGGCCAGCGTTAACGGCTGGAAATCACACGCTATAAGCGTCGGTCGGTATTCTTTTCTAGCATAGCGACGGGTGGACGCTGTACAGTTGACAGGCAAGATGAATTTTTTCAGCAAAGAAAAAGATGAAATCCTAATAGAATTTGTTCAATGCAACGTAGTACTACACGATGCATTCAATATAAACCAGTTTCTCAGCTTTTGAACATTTCATTTGGTTTTTCTTTTTTTGTGTTAAACCAATATTAGTTCATAATCCTTCCCTTCCTCTAAATGTAAAAAAATTAATGTTTTCTTGTTCGTTATTGGTAAGAAAAATTCTATTGACTAAGTTCAGCATCCGTAGCGGACTCTCAGTTTCATTTTCAGAGAAACCATGCGCCCGCGACCGATGACGGCAACGGACACGCGTCCATCGTCCGTCGCCAGCGACGGACGTTCAAAGAAACCACGACCATACCGATTGATTAGTGTTGTAAGACACTCAGTTACTGTGGGTTCGGTTGAAAGCACGAGCTTTCAAGACGGGCGGAAATGTTTCAAACTAATTGTGTTAGAATTTAGAATTTAGATTTAAAATGTTAATTAAATAAAAGATAGGACGTTCTCACGACAAATTTTCCGAAAGGTTTGCCAGATGATGTTGCTCACCGGCCGCTTTATGTTATGTCACGTTTAGGCCCGGTCTCAGATTGTTAAATTGTAAAATTTTATGTTTCATTTTCTAAACAGTTTAACTAAAATTATTTCTAGAATGTCTGCGAATCACGTGGTAATGCAGCTGCCCTGGGAAAATAACTTTTGACCAATAAACCACGCGTCCCTTCTTTTTTTTTGTTTCCAGCGAAAATTTGAGCTGTTAAATCTGCCATTTTGAAATTCAGTTTATGTAGCGATTTGGTCCGGGTCGGTTGTATCCCGCAGACGTTAGGCTCTTAACTCATTTTATTTTATGTAACTAATTGCAAATAAATAGTTAAGTTTCAAGTTTTTAAGTTTCACTTTATTTTTAATTTCACACCAGCGACAAATCATTAGTAATTAGTTCCCGCGAGCTGTTTTAACGAAGATTTACGACCTTCTAGGCCATGCGAATTAATTTGGCATACGGTGATCGACTCACCGGGTTCGTTAAAATAAACGAATACGAAACAATACGAAAACAGAAAAAGATGCGTATCCGCTACCACAGGTCCAAGTCACTTTAGACAAATTAAGAGGCGCCAGAAGATTTCTTTCCACTTTGGATTAAAGAAATGGCTACTGGCAAGTTCCGCTCTCTACAGCAAGTAAACTAATAACAGCGTTCACCGTACCTGGAAAAGGCCTTATGCAATTCAGAGTGATGCCTTTTGGATTAGACTCTGCAGCCGCTACTTTCCAGAGGTTACTTGACTACGTCATAGGACCGGAACTTGAACTGCATGCATTTGTTTATCTGGATGATATAATTGTAGTCAGTAAGACACTGAACGAATACATCCTATATTTAAAGGAAGTTTTTCACCGCCTCCGGGACGCTAGATTGAAGGTTAACCCGGAGAAATGCAAATTCTGTGTTGACAGTTTACGTTACCTTGTCTATATCGTAGATCGAGACAGAAAAAGTAACCGCTATAACCGCTACGACAGTCCCGAAGAACGTTAAAGAGATTCGTCGATTCCATGGCATGGCTTCGCGGTACTGTCGTTTCATTCCTGACTACCATCGTAAAGCATTTGACAAAGCTAACCCGAAAACATGCTAAGTGGATTTGGGGACCAGGAGAAGAAAACACTTTCCAGACTATTAAGAAGAAGTTAACCGAATAATCAGTATATTAGTCTACCCGGATTTTTCCCAGAGATTCTTCTTACAAACCGATGCCAGTGATATTGCGATAAGCGTAGTCCTATCGCAAAATCTTAAACACGAATAACGTGTAATTGCTTACGCCAGCCACACGTTTAGCAAAACCGAACGCAACTATAGCACCACCGAAAAAGAGTGCCTAGCCGTGTTATCCGGAATACGCAAGATGAAAGCATACTTAGAAGGCTACTCCTTTACCGTGATTACCAACCACCAGTCTTTGAAGTGGTTACATACCATTGAAAATCCGACCGGAAGACTTGTAAGATGAGCCCTTGAACTATGATTGCTCAATTTACTCATCGCATTTGGGATGAACACATACGAAATACGTTTCGCTTCGCTGTCTAAAAAAATTCAAATTTTATAATTTTATGACTGGAACTTACAACTCTGTTCCTTAATTTCGTAGTCGCAATCAGAAGCCGTTTTAATAATTTTGTCCAACAGTGGCATGTTTTTAGGTGTTTTATACGTTCGTTTTGAGTGACTAAAATCAAATTTCAATCACTAGCGCAAAATGTGCAAAATCAACAACAAACTATGACGACCGATCATGACTGCTTGACGTTTTAAGTAATGTCACTTCAAAAATATCTTTTCAAGATTCTTTGTTGTTAAAAAATGCAACTGTTGGACAAAACGTCGTATATCACACGTGAGCGAAATGCAATTATACACTCGTGAGAATTGTCTCACTCGTGCTTCGCACTCGTGAGCCAAAATTCTGACTCATATATAATTTTGCATTTCTTTCACTTATAATATAATATACTATTATTTTGCAGATATAAAAATAACGTTTTTATTATTATTGATTTTAGGCAAAAAGTATATTCTTTACAAGAAAATTCTACTATTAGAGCAACTTCAGAAACCACACATAAATTTAAATTTTTTGGCTACAGGGTGTCTGAAATAACCAAAGATACTTTTTTTATTATTTATTTTACGCAGTAACATTCTGTATAAAAAGATTCAGCTTCTCGGAAAACCTCAGAAACCATACTCAAATTTAAAAATACAGTGTCTGAAAATTTGATATTTTTTAATTTAATTTGTAGAAAACAAAGTAAGCATTTTTTGCAACAAAGAAACTTTTAATTGATAATTTTCTTATAAAATTCTGCTCTTGAGATTTTTAATTTTAACAGATAAATCTTGTTTTCCTTATAAATTTTCTGTAGAAAGTTTTACTCATATGCAGCACTTGTGAGCGTTTTAGTAAAGATAAGTGGGTTCTCTATTACTAAATTTTTTGCTAATCATGTAGCTGCATCGTCTTCGTTATAATTTTTCTTTGGCCTCTTCTCATTCAATACCAATAAATTCGGTAATAGAGAAACCGAAGTTATTTTTACCAAAATGCTTCGTCTACAATTCTACATACTCGTATATACAGTATGTCCCCGGATTGAGTTTACAATACGTATAATGGACCAAAAATTTTTGAATTATGATTTCATGTTCTGCAGTTCAGGCCTGCTTGGCGTGAAATGAATTTGTGCCAAATTTGACGCCGAAAGTCTTCAAGGTGGCGGAATTAACAACATCCTAGGAAAAAAAATTGAATTACGGAAAATTACTAATTATAAATAATATTTCAGTAAAGTTGTAAAATGTTAACGCCATCTACATATTTATTAACCAAAAACAAATAAAATATCATTATTCAAATAACACTCCGTCCATATTAGCACCTGACAGTATTAATGTCTTACAACTGTACTGAAATCCTAATATTCCGTAATTCAATTTTTTTTCTATGATATTGAAATTTGGTATATCACCCTAATTTGAAATGAGAATCATTTTATCTTACTAAATTTTTCTCCTAAATTCAAAAGGAAGACAACTTTACCTACACAGGTTTTATTTCTTCTTGTGTTAATTCCGCCACCTTGAAAACTTTCGGAGCCAAGCAGACCTGAATTGCAGAACATGAAATCTTAATTCAAAAATTTTTGATCCATTATACGTATTGTAAACTCAATCCGGGGACATACTGTAGAATATCCCAAGTTGAGTGGCCTATTAAAAGTTTTCGGGGAAGGGAATATACAAAAATTCTGAAAATTAGTACACTGCCCTATAGGATAGTGATCTTACTGATTAAAATATTTTCACTTTTATATCACTTTCAGTTATGCCGGAAGTCGCCGTTACTTTATTTTAAACGGAATGCTATACTTTTTATTGCAAATTCTGATTCTACATATTATTCTAAATAAAAAATGTTAAGCTACCCTATACCTAAATGCAACCGATTTTGAGATATCTTCAAATATATTTAAAAATTTATTTTGTTCACCTTTCATTTAAGAGAATATATTTACGCCAATTTCAAATTTAAAGATTGAAGTGACATGTCGTTTGAAAGTATAATGTTCAGGCTTTCAAATCAAACGTCGTGCGTAAAGTAAGAAAAACGCACAACGCACCTACTTTACGCAAGCTTATACGAGCCCTAACAACTATATGTTGGAACAAGCAGTTATGTCTGAAATAAATCGTGAATTCGGTGAAATATTGTGACGAATTTTTTCAAGATTTTGTGAATTTATGTCATTATGTTTAACAGACCTTTTGCAAGTGTATTTGAACAATGAAAGTCAATTGCTTTAATATAATTCTTTTTTTATTTATTTTCAGCGCAATACTTTTGACAACTAAATGTTGGAACACGTAGAATTTAACAAAATAAGAAACAAATTTAATAAGACTTAACATCTCCTTTTGCCCGAATAACTGCCTGAAGTCTATCAGGCATAGTATCGACAAGACGTTTGCAAAATTCAGGTGTAAAACTATCCCAAATTTCTTGTAATTTGGCGCGCAACTGAGGTAGGGTTCGTAGAGAATTGTTTTTTAAATTTTGTTTCATTTTATGCCACACTATTTCTATTGAACTGAGATCTGGGCTGCTGGAAGGATGTGGCAAAACTTTAAAACCATTGTCCCCAAACAATTTTTTTGGTGTTTTTGTAGTGTGACATGACGCACCGTCCTGTTGAAATATGTAATCTCCATTCGGATATAATTTTGCAACAAGTTTTGAAGAATGTTTTTATATTTTTCTGCGTTTACAATCCCTTCAATAAATTTTAAAGTGCCCAATCCCTTAGCTGACATCCGTCCCCAAACCATAAAGCCTCGTGGGAACTTAACTGTTCGTTTAAGGCAGTCTTTATGGAAAGCTTCTGCTTTTTCTCGATTTACGCGTTTACGATGATCTCCCACGCAAACATTAAATTTGCTTTCATCACTAAATATGACTTTACGCCAGTCAATTTTAGACCACGAAAGTTTAGATTTAACCCAAATGTAACGATTCCTTTTTTGTTTTTCTGTCAATAATGGCTTTTCTTTGACCTATAAATTGGAATATATTCAAAGGTAAAACTTTTGCACACTAAGACCCGATTTTACAATCGTCGGAGAAGCATTATTCTTAGAATAACGTGACGTAGGTGTGGCGTAGATATGGAGGAACGTTAGAGGATATTCAAAGAACATTGTTTTGCCTTCATGGTACTGCCGAATGATAATCTCCCACACTTTTCGAACAGTTGGCTTCCCCCGTCCCATTATAGTCACAATATTTCAAAAATTATATGATTTTGACGACAACAGAACAAAGTACAGACAAGATGTCAACTTTACGACTTGGTAAAACCACGTAAAACATTGTTGACAACAAAGGCTTGTTTTCTTTCAAAGCGGCCTTAGCGTCACTGAGATGAAATTGAAGAAAAGTAAAAAACCAATGCGTGTTCCAACATTTAGTTGTCAGTGTTTTCATGTATCAAATGTGTAAATAAATTGCAATAAATTAAACAAAAGTTAATTTTGCTCTAAATATAATTCGAAACAACATTGAAAATATTGCTAGTTGCTTCTTTACTGTTTAAATTAAAAAAATTGTTATAAATTCAGTAAACTAGCATTTTATTTGAAAAATGTTGCTTATTCCAACATATAGTTGTTAGGGCTCGTAGTTAGATCTACGTAGCCGCATCACATTAGATTGACAGTCGTCGAAATTGCAAGTGTCATTGCTGATTACTTTGAAGGTAATTTTTGTGGTCGTAGATAAAGTATAGTACAAAACTCGAGTTGTAAAACAATTACGCACTTGTGGAATTACTTGCATTCGCTGCTGCGCGGCTCATGTGCGACTTTTCCACCGTGCGTAATTTGCTACTTACAACTCTCGTTATGTAATATACTATTTAACGTTCGCTATAGAAAAAAAAATATTAAATCAGTAAGGAAGTCGTTATCATTAACAGAAAATAATTAAAATGCACTTCATCCACTTACGACTGCTTTTTGGGTTAAAAACAGCAGCGCAGAGAACAGTAAAATAAATATTTAATTAAGGCGTTGCATTTGCAATTACTTACTTGATATTTATTTAGTCTGAAGCCCTTCTGTACATCGAATTAACTGCGTGCATAAGCAAAGTTGTCAAGTTTACCAATTTTTTTAATATCGTATTTTATCTCGTGTGCTGAAACTAACAAACCCTGAGAATTAATTTTTGCATTCTTGGGACGCTTAAGAAATGTAGAAAAGAAATACCTGAAGCTTGATATGCATTTTTGGGACAACCTGTATTTAGGGAACCAAGTTTTAAAAATTAGTAAAAAAAAATAAATGAAACAACTGCCGTCTGAGCATAAACGGAATTTTTAACGAATTTTAATGGCGTAGTTTCCTTGCAAATAAAAAATTCATAGCGTGTCCTTGAGTTGGTAACGCCTAGAAAACACTTTTTCATCACATTTTAGATTTCTGGTTGATTCCTGATTGAAAAAAATTTGGCCTTTTGGAGGACTTTAAATTAAACATTACTAAACTAAACATCAAACATTAGTTAAACCTGGTTCTTGTCCGATAAAAATTGTATCACAATATCTTTTAAACGGACACTAAATAGCGCACAAACTCTTAACGTTTCGCCGTCGTCCGTTTAAAAGATTTTGTGATATCAAACGAAAGAAGAAAAAGAAATAAAAAATTATGAAGATGACAACTTTTATGTATTGATTTTTGCCTTTCTTTAAAAACACAGAGTTATTATTTCAAGGTCAAACTTCATAAGAACAAAAAAAAAACGACAGCGTAACATCACAAATCTGCTACGATTTTGCCTGCGGTGGCAATCTCCTCGACTTCCGGTTCGTTTTTCCCTAGCACCAGGGCGTTCTTGGCGCTGCTTTGCATTCCTCCACCAACACCTGAAACCGTCGTCAAAAAGTAGACGTTGAGTTGCCTCGGTTAGTAGTTATTAATTACCTTGATTATTGTCCTTTGTTTGAGGTGGGGAAAATCGTATTTCGCTTTTAAGTGCGCCTTTTTGGACGCCTTTTTTCCCCATTCCCCAGCCGTTCTTCAAGGGCTTTATTCAAGAGCGCATTGTTAAGGACGTTCTGAGCCGTTAAATCCAAACCCAAACAGATTTCTAAAAATGCAAAAGCTATTGATGGTTTAAATGAAACGAGTGGGTGGATTTACCGTGGGGTTCTCCAAAATTATCCTTCGTCGTCAACTCTTTGCGACTTGATCCTGTTAATGTAAAAGGTAAATTAAGATATTTACAAAAAAAGAAGGAAGTTACCTTGTATGTCCAATTTTGTATCTTGGATGGCGTCGTAAATTCGACCAGGTTTAGCAAGGCCTAAAATTTCGCGCGCGGAAGTGGTAAGCGCACCATCTGCGTCTTCTGAAATGGTTTCGTCTATAAATTGGCAAGAAAATCGAGAATTAATTTCAAAACTTCAATCTATAGGGAGATTGGCGTAACAACGATTGAAGATCTCTTATTCTTCTTTGTGTACGTGGAACACACGAGAAATTTCGATTGAAATTGACGAGGTCCCAAATAGGGCCGAAACAGCTGTACAGAGGATGCTCGAGGAATCCACTGCAATCAAAACCGATTTGCAACAAAATTTTAAAACTTCAAATATGCTTTGGCAGCTCGCTTGACACGCCTTGCATAACTTATTAAGTAGATTAAGTAGCAAACTGGCTGCAATTTGTCATTTCTAGTGCAATGTTAGGTCAAAAAGTGGTCGCAGGATATCGCGGCTTAAAGTCCGTTCACAATGACTTAACGTAACAAAATTAATCACTTAATAAAAGTTGGAAGCACTGTTAGAAATGTAAGCGTACTAATTGGCTAATTCTATTAATTTACATTTCTTAAGTTGACAACTTCTATTTTTAAGTTAACTCTGTTAAGTACAATCAATCAATATGTTCTAAAACAGGATAGTGAGTGTAGTCTTTGAGTTCTCGAGATGAACAAAAGAATTTTATCCTTTCTTAACCTAGACAACCACTAACAATTTGCAAATACATTTGCAAACGCATGCAAAGAACAAAAAATTCCTTCATTGTGAACACATAAATTAACACTCTAATTTCCTTAATTTAATTTTGTTACGTTAAGTCATTGTGAACGGGCTTTTAGGCTTTTCATTAATTAATGTTCGCAATTTATTGCCCGATACAAAATAAATTTGATTTTATAATTTATGGGTGGCGCTGATTAATACTGCATTTAAATGTATGTGCAAAACTTGGCAGAACGATGTTAACATGGATCAGTGAAAACCAAACAAGGGCTTTTAAGGAAATACAAAAAAATATTAAAATTGCATGAATGGAAACGAGCAAGGAACATGGCATTACTGCAATAAGCACCGTAAGCGACTTGCATTCACTTGCCTGGAGCGAGAGGGCTGCCTGGGCCCATGACACGATAAGTTTGACGTCAAACACTAACGCTTGCGGTCTATTTATCAGCGGCGGCCGGTCCATCCAATTCGGTCGGAGGCCGGCACGGGGGCGGCGTTTGTCGTTTACGCAGGGCGAGAAGAGATCCACATCACAAGAATCAAGTTAGGATCGCATTGCTACCATGCGGAACTCTACGCACTTAACGCGGCGGCAAGATACGTTCGGGATATGGGAATAGAAAGTGCGGCGATATATTCGGACAGCATGTCCGCCCTTCAGGCACTTAAAAACATGCGGAACCCAACGCGGATGCAACGCGATACGTGGGACACCCTGCGCGAGATTCGTCGTAGAGCGAACTTCGACCTCGCTACCACAGGACGCTGGACCCACAAATTCCTTCTATCAGTGGGAGACGCGGTTGCCATATCAGGCCATCCAACTGGTCACCGATCATGGCAATTTCGGTTCCTACCTACATCGGTTTGGCCGCAGGGACGACCCAAACTGTCGCTGCAGCGAGGAAGACACAGCCGGACACGTTCTTTTCCGATGCGCTGAGACGGCTGAATGGAGGAAAACCAGGTGCCCTTCGGATCGTGCTGCAGTGGCCCATGAACGAGGCCGACATTGGCGCTGTCGCAAGGACCCGGGAATGGTGGAGCTACTTCGGAAAAGTGGCGACCGAACTGGACCGCCTCCGACACGATTAGCAACGCCAGACACGAACAACGGACGGGTAAAGGTGCCCGCAGACCGCAGAGGAGCTCGGCTGAATTAAGTAAGCCGGGCGATTCGAAAGCTGCGGACACGAGGGAGAGTGAATCAAGTAGCCCTTCCTCACCCGAGAGGCGGCGCGGGGGTCTTACCATCAGTCAGGACATCGATCTGGAAGCAGACGAGGGAGCGGCGAGCCAGGCGTACGCGAAAGCATTAAGGCGCGTTTAGACTTGAGCACGCACGCACTGATCCACCGCGAATGCTCAAGTGTAAACGGTTATGCGCGCACGCTCACTATGTGTTTTTCTATGCGCGAACAGCAGCGAGCGCGATCCGCTTGGTGTCGGTCTCGGGTACACGCTCAAAAGAATTAATTGGTTCGTGAATGCTCAATTTGTACAATACTGAATTTGCGGCGTATGTTCGAGGTAACTTGTATCTTTTTTGATAATCTTTGGTGCTATCAAGCTGAGCAAATATTCGAAATCGGTTTTAGTCATTCTCGTAAAGTCTCTGAATTGGTCATAACGACACTCTGACACTAAATTGTTTAATAAATTATTTTTTCTGTTACAAAAAATTGGCGTTTGCCACCAACGACGTCTACGTTTTCGAATTTCTTTTTTTTTATATTAAATATTATATTATATAAATATTATAATAAACGCGGCTGCTGCTATTTTGTCGCTCATTTTCAACGCACGTTTGCGAACAACTGGATCAGCCCATGCGTTGGAAAATGAATTTTAATTTAAACGCTCTTCGCGAGCGCGAACGAATACCGTGCGCGTATGCTCAGTGCGTGCGTGCTCAAGTCTAAATGCACCTTTAAATTAGGCGCATAGGTTAGGTTTTAAATGTAAATGCGCGAACGCGACTACGCGAAGCGACACGGTGTGGGGGCGAACGAAACGGCTGGCGGGAGAAGAACCGTGCGAGACGAGATCAAGTGGGAACCGGTTCCAAGATCACAGGCGGTCGAAGGTATGTGGTGTGGGGCGGGGCGGCACGGCGTTCACACACCCTTCTCCAAAGACCGGAACCGGATCTCGCGAAGAGCCAGGCCCGCGTGCGCGGCTTGCCGACATCACTGGCGGCGCAAATGCGGGTCAAATCGCGATCGTTGAGATTGCGAGCGGAAACCCATAGGGGAGTATGGCGGTCCGCTAAAAGTAAGGAGGTAACTCCTGAAAGGGGGTGAGAGGCTTACCGAAGTTGCATATACTCTCACAACACACTCCCGGGAGAAGGTGTCGTTTTCCCGACTGCCGGTTCAGTGGGAGGTTGCGGATTCCTACAAAGGCAGCAGGAATACCGTAACGATGGGCATCTGATGGGGGCGCCGCGCCGATCTGGCGAAAGAACAGCCAAGAACGGCCCGGAGCTCACTCGGATGGACTGTAAAACGATATGCGGAACGCATGTTGTTTCCCGACGCGGAATTTGAATAGAAGCTCGGGTTCCCTGTAACGCCCCTTGAATCGTAAGACGAGAGGGTACCGTTTCATCCTAGCAGTAGTAATTTGTTTTATTTTATTTTTTCCTTTATTTTTAGTCTTTAGGTTAGATTATTAACATTTGCATTTTAATTTTGTTAGGTTAGGGTTTAGCTTTCGGGATTCAAAATACAAGGCGGGTAGCACTATAGGTAGATAAGGAAGGTAGGTTAGGAAAACCCGGTGTAGTACCGTTGAGTAGAGCACCGGGTTCTAGGCATAAGTTTCTTAGGTTTAAGTTATTTATGTACTAATTAATTAATAATAAAGGTTCATCCAATTCAGTAGGGCACACGACATACTTGCTAAACGTTATCTCTGAATATTACACACGAAGAGAAGAGAATGCTTCGGCCTTGTCCTGTGACCTGTCTATTCGCATGCACCAGCCGCCACTGCTATTTATAACACAAAAGAAGCCTCTAGATGTAGTTATGTCTCCAGATAGAATAATAAACTTTTATTAGAGTAACCAAGGAAAAAAATATTAAAAAATATTCGATTCAGAAGTTACAAGGCAAGATAATGATAACGTGAGCAGAAGAATGATAATGATCGGTAAGAACTTCATCTTAAGGAAATAAGAAATATATCAAAATAGCAGTAACACGATAAGTGATAGAAATAGTTTGTTTTATATGTAAAGGGCTTTCAAATAAAAACTTCTCAGGCAGGCCATGAAAACATTTGATGCAATGTAATTTTAATGGAGTAAAATAAAGTCATAGCCTGCCTGAGAAGTTTTTTATTTGAAAGCCCGATATGTTTGAATCAAACCGGGTGCCTAGGTCCATCACACTAGACGTTTGACACGCCATCTCCAGCAGAAACAGAAGAGGCATCACATATTGCCTGAAGACCTAGTTATACTTTTGTATGGAAGAAAAACGTAATTTGGACAAAAACGTAATTCCCAGAAAACAAAGTGACTGTGATAAATACTAGTTGAAGTAGCACCATCTCGCGGCTGATTTTTGAACTAAAATTGTGTGATGATAGGATGAAGATAGTTTGCTTGTGAAAGAAGACAAAATAAAAATTTAAAAAACGCCGTGTTATAGGAAATTGTAAACAAAAAATAAAATAACTAATTTACGAGAAACATAAAAGATGGCGCAGACCTAAGAAATCGAAATGTCAAAGTATAAGATTCTTGGGGAAGAAGAACGAGAAGAACCAAATTATAGATAAGGTAAAGAACAAAAAATAATAAATAGTATATAACAGTAAACTCAGAAAGGAGCTTTAATATACGTACAACCGCCGACAAAAGTAAAGCCCAGGTTAGTGACGCTGGTAACTGTGATGCATCAGTATTGGACAACCCTTAAAATTCTGCACTGATGTGGGGGTTTACGCCGTTGCTTTCGCAGGTAACTGACCCTAAATAATAAAATTTACTTCGAGAATGAAGTTTGCTTGTTTTCTGCGTCTTCAAAATTCTCGCTTCTCATTCCGAACACCTTCGTCAAATAGGCGATCACCATGAAATTGTTTTTGCGTTGTTTATCCGTCTTCATTTCTTCTTGGGGATTGTTCAATTTCATATCCAGCAGGTTTGTTAAGTAAGACAAGATTACTTCCGAAATTTGAAGACCTTTGAATTTGGCGCCCTCCTCTTTTGCAGGCTTTTTCGTCTTTAATAACTGCTTTAGGAAGCCTTCTGCTTGCTTCTCCCTTTGCTCAAGATTTGTATCTCCTCGTTCGCCCATGTCATGAAACCATTCGCTTCTATGTTGGTTCTTTGCCAATAGCTTTCCATCCAATTCATTTTTAATCGAGTCGTCTTCTTCGTCCACCTCAAGCGATACATTCGAGATGGATTTTATAATTTTATGGCGTTTCGTGTCTCCACTTTCGTTGTTGGCGTCGTCCAACTCTTGAAACCATTCGTTTCCGTGGTGGGCGATCACTTTGGACAATAGCTTTTGTATTTTGTCGCCGAAGTTTCGCCGCCCTTCTTTCTCATCCCCTGAAGCTTCAAGTTGTTTCGGTTTAGAACCAAGAAATTCACTGTCAAATTCAATGTACGTCATTAGATTAGTTGTCTCATCGGATTTGGGAAAAGAATCGTCTATTTCGGAGTAAAGTTTTTTTACATAGCCATCGACGTCCCTTTCCAACCGGTGTCGCTCCTTGCTTTTGAACTTGAACATCTCCCTCAAGTAACCCACGAAAGTGGTCTGCTTTTGGGGCTTGCTATGTTTTACTAAAATTTCATGGTCAGATTGGGTTTGATTTGCCGAAGGCTCGTTTAGGTACTTTCTTCTTAGATCGTCTTCCTTGATGTCTTCTTTGTTCTGAATAGATTTTTCACTTTCTTCGTGTAAGCTGTGGCGGCTGTCACTGTCTGAAAGTGCAATTTGAATTAAGTAGTCCGAAAACTAGATTTTTTGAAGTAGTACCTGTTTCAAAATGTCCAAATATTTTCATGATGTAATCTAAAAAAAGAACATTATTTTCACGGCAAAAGAAGCCAAATTCCTTTGTTCATTCAAGGCAAACTCGATTAGTCGGTCCATTTCGTCACCATAATTCGCAAATCACGTAAGTGCCAAACTGCAAATTTTACAGGAGATACATAAAACTAAATTTTGTAAGTCATATTGATAGGAGATTACAATTTGCACAATTGTGAGACTGTAAAGCATTATTATCATACAATTGTGCAAATTGAAATCTCCTATCAATATGACTTACAAAATTCAGTTTTATGTGTCTCCTATAAAATTTGCAGTTTGGCACTTATGTTATTTGCGAATGGGTGACGATTTGCTGACAAGTTTTTACTTGACATGCTGTTGCCTTTTTTATCTGTCAAAACGTAAAATTTCTTATGCCAAGATGTTTAAAACGCAAGACGTCCTAAATGAGATGGGCTGGAACGCCGGCCACCATTTTCCCGTGGCAAACGATGAGAACCACAAGCTGGAAGAGGAACTCAACAGATGATCGCAAAACCCAAAAGTAAAGTATCCTACGAGTACGCGACCTCTCAGTTCGAAGTCCTGAGTAAACACGTCAAGTACGTGCTGCAGGAGGGCGAGCAGAATCAAAAGCTGATAACCGCCCACACCCAGGAACTCAACAACGAACGGCACAAGCTAATTCTTCGGCCACACCTGCGTCTAATGTGACATCTAACGTCATTTTTAATGTCTAATTTGACATTAATCAGTGGTTACACTACAATTAATGGCCGCGTTCACCAGACGAATCAGCTTCCAATCAGCTTGCAAGCTGCTTGCGATTTTCTAGTGAACGCTATAGTTACCTTTCATTAATTACGCTTAAAAATAATCATAAGCAGCTTGCAAGCTGATTGCAATCAAGTGCGTCTGGTGAACGCGGCCAATGTGCGCGTTCAACGGACAGCAGCTGCTGAGTTGCTTACTCAGCAATCGTTTGTGATTGGCTATTACATTAATGTGACCCAATCACAAACGATTGTAAGCAACTCAGCAGCTGCGGTCCGTTGAACGCGCACAATGTCAAGCTAAACATGAAACATCACGTTAGGCAGCACCACGATATAAAGACAAGGTCACGTTTTGATTGGTTGGACCCAGTTTTCATGGATAAGATTTTACACTCATACGCATCTAAAATGCACCGCCTGCTCGCAAACCTCATCCTTAAAACCTTGTGGTACAAGGCTCACAGAATTGTCAAATTGTAGCACTTAAGCTGCATATGGCTGTACAACATGAACAAGTAACGTTATAGAGAAACAAGAGAAAAAAACAAACATGCATTTCGAAAACCACTCGGCGCGGTTCAATCAGGGTATAAAACCAGATTGTTCTTCCACCGAAACCGAGATATTTGGTATCTATAATTCCAATTACACAGGATGCCTAAAATTAATACTGGATACTGGAAAGAAAAATAATTATAAATAATTCATTTTCTGTAAATACCGGCATAATCTAAACTAAATACTACTGGAAACTAACAGCGTTTTCGATTCACGTGCCCCGGTTGCACTCAGTGTATTTGCATCTTCTTTTAACCTCATGTATTAACACGAGATGAAGATACTCTGAGTGCGCACTAAAGCGGTGAATCGAAAACGCTATAAGTGTACAAAAAAAAACAAACAAAAAATTAGAACATTCTGTGCTAAGGTTAAGAAATATATATATTATATATATATATATTATATAATTAAATAATACAACGTTTTCTGCAAGTGAGGATCTTATGCATAAAGAGAAAATAAGAAAATGCTAGGAATTATGAAATAGATAATTACGAAATCGCTTTTTAAACACGGCTAGAGACAAAGTTTTGAAAGAATTAGGAATCATATTGTAAACGTGTATGTACTTATTCTAGGAGGAACCAAAACTAAATTGAAAGAACTTTTATCTGTATGCATAGTTACATGTTTTTGTCATATTTTAATAGCGTTTTCTACTGGCTGCACCGGTGTGCATTCAGGATATTGTAACTAAGATAAGAGAACCAGCAAAGATGTATAGCTGATTAAATCAAGTAAACATAAAAACTATAATGTAAACAAAAGCTGCCTCCGTCGTATGACTCATCCGAGACGCGGCTGCAAACGTCCACCTGCAGGGCAAGTGCGTGTGCAAAAACTATGATTCATCTACGGGAACAAATCCAGCGAGGAATCACATTTCAAGGCAACAATTGACGTCACACCCCGGAAATAAAACCCCTATAAAAAGCCGATAGAGTGAACGCTAGATTAGTATTAGAAAATATCTCTTCAGAGTGTCATGTAGACTAGTTGTCCTCTTAGTGCCCCAATACACAAAATGTAAGTGTAATGATTGTTAGTTAATTTGTTGATAATAAATGTTTTGTTATATTAAGCTACGTCCCGAGTTTCATGTTACTCCAAAAATTACCGTAACATTTTTGGTGGAGGCGCCTAAAGTCCAAAAATCAAATTTTTCAAGTTCATTTTTTTTTCTCGCTAATGCAAATTAATGTCTTTCTTTTCGAATTTAATTTCATTATTTTTTATAAAACTTAACGTATTAATAGTTGGAATTTTGTTAGCATTTTTAAACACATGCCTTACTCCTACACATCAGGTCATTATAAGGGAAATAATATTTTGTCACCCTTGTAATCAATACCACGCTCGAATTAACTGCCCCTCTCGACGACAATTAATAATACGACCCAGAAATTAATTAAATTAAAATTAATCCGCGTATTTTCTTTATAAATTATTTTATTTAAAATGTACTAATGTCCGATCAGGAAGGTTATTCAACACGCTCCAAGAAAATAAAAGCACTCAAACTTAACATTGACACTAAAACACCTTCTTCCTTCGATCCTAAACATCGAAGTACTGAAGTTTTTTCAGCACCAGTAACTTCTCACGAAAAAAGTTTTGATTTTCCGGAATCTGAAGAAAGTCCCTTTTGTCGTCGTCCTCGAATATCACGCTCACCGGCCAAACAAAGCGGTTCCCATTTAACTCTCGACCTCCCATCTCAAATAGCTACTCTACCTAAAACACCAACGGAAGAAATTTCTCGCAGTGTGCCAACAAGTCCAAATCTATTAATTAAAAAACTACCCGAAATCAAAAGTCAGTCACCACCTCCTAAGGTTTTAATACAAAAACCAACATCGCTCCCAATTTCACAAGTTAATATTTGTACTCCTGTCCTTACTACTACAACAAATATGACAGAAAATCAAGATTTAAACGTTACAATTCAAATTGCCAATCAAGCGAATAAAAGCCCTCGCTTTCCTAAATTTACAAGCCCCGAAATTTTTATTCCTGCAACTTCTAATACAATACAATTTTTGAAAAGTTTTGACTTATGTGCCGCCACTAATAATTGGTCAAACGAGCACAAAATCAATTTTTTCGGAACTTTCCTTCACGGAGCTGCAAGCACTTGGTACACTTCTTATTTAGCCGCAGCGGAAAACAGTAATAATAAATGGGACGATATTGTACGAGACTTCAAAAAAGAATTTGGAGCAGATTCGTACATTCGCGAATTAAAATTACGATTATTAAAAAGAAGTCAACGAGAAGATGAAGATATTTTAAAATATATGTATAACATTCTTGAAATGTGCCACGATTTAAACCCACACATGCCAATGGAGCAAATATTAGATTACAATTGTCACAAAACTTAGTGAAACACGTAAACGAGCGATCGCATCGCATTTAGCAAATCCGGAACTTTTTTTTCAAAAACACAATAAAACTCAAGCTTCTCCCAATAAATCGTTTTCCGCAAAACCTACAAATTCATACCGAAATACCAGAACGTTAGATGGCAGAACAATTTGCTTTATTTGTAATAAACCGGGTCACCTTTCCTACACTTGTAACTTTAATCAAAATCGCCCAAATAACACCTACCAAAGTCGCCCCAACAATTACTTCCAAAACCGTTAAAATAACCCAAAACCTTCACAATGGGTCAGGCAACAACCTAAAATAAATCAATAGAATTCCTCACAACAACGAAATCGTTATTTCACTCCAACAAATCAATCTACCCCAAACGTACAGGGACGACGCCAATAGAGTCTAGCGTCGCCCGAAATTATGCCAAAAAAGGGCTCTATTCGTTCTCTACATCTGGCATTGTAACTATCCCTACATTTTTAGAAAATCGACACTTAAAAGTTATAATTGATACAGGAGCATTACATAATGTAATTAATTCCAATTATATTTCTAACTACGCACCTTTAAAACATCCTTTAAATATAATTACTGCCGGAAATGAACCAATAAAAATAATCGGCAAATCTTTTATTAAATTACAAATTTCTCAGGCACTTTTTCCTATAGAAGTCCTTGTAGTACATGATCTACCAAGACCCTTAATATTAGGAACTTCTTTCCTGTGGAAATCGAAAGCGATTATTAATTTTCCTCAAAATTATTTAGAACTTTGCGGTAATATACGAGTCCCATTATGCAAAGATATTACTAAATTAGATAATTTCCTATTACACTCTAAGAATTATAGGAATGCTAAAATTAATGACATTAAAACAAACAGCACTAAAATTAACCTTAAAACAGATGTGCTCATACACCCAAATAAATCTAAATTTATTGAAGTTATTACTAACGACACTCCCAATCCTTCAAAACCTGTCAAGAATAATTTTATTCCTCGTGACAATTTTCTTCTTTCAAAAAGTTTGACAATCACAAAAAACCCCTTCCGAACAAAAAATTGTTTCATGATAGAGTTAACTAATTTAGGAAAATTTCCCCAGAAATTATTTGCTAATACGACTATGGGATACCTTGAATCATTCCCAAATTCTACAAAAGATAATTCTGATCTTTTCTACCAAATAACCACAAGCAAAAATATAAAACCTTTATTTGAACGACAACTCGATACTTTATTAGCTAAATTTACAGATATTTTTGCCTCAAATATGTCACAAATTGGCCTAACCACGATACTCAAACATCACATTGACGTGGGGGAAGCGAGTCCGGTTTCTAGTAGACCATACCGAGTGTCTCATAAGGAACGAGAAATTATTAGCGAGCAAGTGAAAGAAATGTTAAATAATAAAATTATCAGGCCTAGTCAGTCTCCTTGGTCATCTCCTGTTGTTTTAGTACGAAAACCCAACAATACGTACCGATTTTGTGTTGATTATCGTAAATTAAATAACGTAACTCGTCAAAAGAATCTTTATCCGTTACCTCTAATTGAAGATTGTTTAAATTGTTTACAAGGAGCTAAATATTTTTCGTCATTGGATTTATTCAGCGGATATTTTCAAGTAGGACTAACAGAAGCAAGTAAAGAAAAAACTGCTTTCATCACAACAGACGGTTTATATGAATTTAACGTCCTCCCTTTTGGTCTTTGTAACGCACCTGCAACTTTTCAAAATTTAGCTGACAAAGTTTTTGAAGGAATGAAATGGAAAGAGGTCTTAATTTATTTAGATGACATTATTATTTTTTCAGACACCCTTGAAGAACACATAAAACGTTTACAAAAAGTATTTCAAAGACTCCGTCAAGCCGGTCTGACTTTAAATCCGGATAAATGTAAATTTTTACAGACAAACATCAAAATTCTCGGTTATGAAATAGATGAGAACGGCATACGCCCAAACGAGTCAAAAATTAAAGCTGTAAAAAATTTTAAACAACCTAAAACGGTAAAACAACTCCAACGTTTTCTAGGCCTCTGCAATTTTTATAGAAAATTTGTTCCAAATTTTGCAAAAATTGCTTTTCCACTTTATAATTTATTAAAGAAAGATGAAAAATTTATTTGGAATGAGGAAAAACAACAATCATTTGATTTATTAAAACAAAAACTTATTGAAGCTCCCGTTTTAGCTCATTACGATCTAAAATTAAAAACTGAACTAAGAGTAGATGCTTCTTCTAAAGGGATTGGAGCTGTATTATTACAAAATTTTAACGGAGAATCACACCCTATTGCCTACATCTCTCGAACTTTAACAAAAGCAGAGAAAAATTATTCGGTTTTACATTTAGAAGGATTAGCCATTATTTGGAGTTTAAAAATACTCAGACATCTAATTTACGGTAAACCAGTAGAAATTATAACTGACCATCACGCGTTATGTTTCTTAAAAACACTGAAAAATCCTAAAGGTAGAACAGCAAGGTGGATACTCATATTATCCGAATATGATTATAAAATAATTCATAAAAAAGGAAAATTGAATCAAGACAGTGATTGTTTAAGCCGTTGTCCTGTAAATGAAGCCTCATTAGAAGATGAGCAAGTAGACCAAGACTTACCTATTTTTGTTTCCATCCCTGACAATTTCATTACTTCCCAAGAGTCTGACGCCTTTATTAGTGAAATTAAAAATGCTTTACTGAGCCCAGAAGAAGATTTAACCGCCATTATGAGGAGAAAAATAAAAAATTTTGTTTTAATAGATAACATTTTATACAGAGTGGAAAGTTTAACTGGAATAAATTCTGTAACTTAGAAAATTACCATTTGTAGCAAAATTCTTGGAACAGGTCAATTTTTAATTTTAATGGCGCATATTACAAAGGGACTTCTTTAACTTTTCAATTATTTGGAGGGGTGAAACAACCCCTAACTTTTTTTTTTTAAATGGAAGGGTATGTTGAGTAATTTTTTTTCTTAAAGCTTGTTCAATTGGGAGTACAGCTACGTTTTTATTTTTTAATTTTTCTTAAACAGTAAAAGGGGAAAAAAATTTTAAAAATTTTTTGACTAGAACGATTTTAATGTATCAGATGTTCAAACTGCTTGCCACCTCTCACTTGGCAATATCCTAATCGATTATAAATTCCATCCCTAACATTTTGTAACATTTCAGGCGTTACTCTCCTAATTTCATGCCGAATTCTTTCCTGAAATTTAGTAAAATTCAGGAAAAGGGGAAAAAATTTTTAAAAATTTTTTGACTAGAACGATTTTAATGTATCAGATGTTCAAACTGCTTGCCACCTCTCACTTGGCAATATCCTAATCGATTATAAATTCCATCCCTAACATTTTGTAACATTTCAGGCGTTACTCTCCTAATTTCATGCCGAATTCTTTCCTGAAATTTAGTAAAATTCAGGAAAAGGGGAAAAAATTTTTAAAAATTTTTTGACTAGAACGATTTTAATGTATCAGATGTTCAAACTGCTTGCCACCTCTCACTTGGCAATATCCTAATCGATTATAAATTCCATCCCTAACATTTTGTAACATTTCAGGCGTTACTCTCCTAATTTCATGCCGAATTCTTTCCTGAAATTTCCTGAAATGTCGTTTGGTTTAGTCACATAAACTTTACTTTTTAAATATCCCCATAAAAAGTCTAAAGGGGTGAGATCTGGAGATCTTGCTGACCACTCAATCGGTCCTCTTCTTCCTATCCACCTATTGGGAAAAACGATTTTAGGAAAAAGAAAAAAAAAATTTTTATTTTTTTTTCCTTTTACTGTTAAAGAAAAATTAAAAAATAAAAACGTAGCTGTACTCCCAATTGAACAAGCTTTAAGAAAAAAAATTACTCAACATACCCTTCCATTTAAAAAAAAAAGTTAGGGGTTGTTTCACCCCTCCAAATAATTGAAAAGTTAAAGAAGTCCCTTTGTAATATGCGCCATTAAAATTAAAAATTGACCTGTTCCAAGAATTTTGCTACAAATGGTAATTTTCTAAGTTACAGAATTTATTCCAGTTAAACTTTCCACTCTGTATAAGAAAAATCCTAATGCAACAGGTTCTGAAAATTTATTAGTAATTCCCGACACCTTAAAAGAGGAAATATTATTTGCCAATCATAACGAACCCCTAGCAGGTCATTTAGGGTTTACAAAAACTTACCATCGTATTAAAGATCGTTATTTTTGGATTGGAATGTTAAAAGACATTAAAACCTATGTTCGCGGATGTCCCGATTGCCAAGCGCGCAAAGATTATACTAATAAACCACCCCCCGGATTATTACAACCAATTCAAGTAGGACTCCCTTTCCAAAAAATTGGAATTGACTTATTAGGTCCTTTTCACAGAAGCTCAAAAGGTAATACAATGATAATAGTAGCAACTGATTACGCCACACGATGGGTAGAAACGCGAGCTTTACGAGACGGTAAAGCTAATTCAGTTGCTAAATTTTTATTTGAAAATATTATAAGTAGGCATGGTTGCCCGAAGGAAATTTTAAGTGACCGCGGTAAAGTTTTTCAGTCACAATTTATAGCAGAGTTGTTGAAAATTATGGGCGTAAATAGTCAATTTACAACAAGCTATCGACCACAATGTAACGGATTAACAGAAAGGTTTAATAAAACCCTAGCTGATATGCTCAGTTTGTATACTAATTCTCAACAAACTGATTGGGATTTTTATCTGCCACATGTAACGTTTGCTTACAATACTGCAATACAAGAAACCACGCGAATGTCGCCTTTCAGCCTTATCTATGGCCGTGAGCCAAGGCTGCCGTCTGAAGCCGCTTTAGCACAAGACGTCGAAGCAACAGACATAAAAAATTTACGTGATCGTGTCTTGGCCATTCGGAATACCGCTACCGAAAATATTAAACAATCACAAAATAAAGCTAAAATACGATACGACGATTCGCACCGTCATGTTGAATTTAATACAGGTGATAAAGTAAAAGTTTTCACTCCCATCCGTAAAATCGGTAAAAGTGAAAAATTACTTCTACGCTGGTTTGGACCATATTATATTCTTAAAAAACACACCGATATAGATTATATTGTTCAAAAAGGTCCAAACAAAAATTCAAAAACAGATGTGGTTCATGTAAGCAGAATAAGACCATATTACGAATCATGGCAACCTACACAAAAGTAAAAAATTTTTTTGTTTGCCTCCCGAATCAATACTACATAAATAATTACATTTGTGTTTACATAAAACTTTTGTCTGTTTCAGGTATCTCTTCATAACAATTGGATTATTAATGCAATTAGGTCACCCTACCATTGCAATAATTGCATATGATTGTGAAACTCCCACTAGTAATATAACAATAATATCTCTACGCAACGTAGCCGATTGTCCTGATCCTTTAAAAGATTACAACGCCACTCAACAAGAAATACAAGTATTACAACAAAACAACATACTCCAAACTACTGTCAAATCATGTCTCATAGAAATATCACGAAATATTTTTTACTGTGGTATGCACTCCCACAATTCCGCAGTTGCAAATGGTTTTTATAGCTATATTCTACCTTTAACACCTAATGAATGCTTACAAATTCACGCAAGTAAGTCTTACAACATTTTCGGAAAACATCTCATTGCGAATATTTTACCCAATTCTACTACGTTTTCATATTTTACACTAGCCGGTAATGTTTTACACGATGGAACGTGTTATCCAGCTTCGTATTCAGAATTTGGTGAAACATGGAACAACGTATTTGTGTTAGCTTCTATCAAAATCCAAATTTTTGAATATATTACCCCTATTAAAATTACCGAAAACGAAATTACTCTCTCTGGAAATATCGTTTGCCCCTTTCTAAAAGGATATTGCATCAATCCAAATACGGGCTTATCAGTGTGGAACACCATACAAGACACCTGTTCCCCATCACACGTGTCCATACTATTCGAAGGCACCGGACATTTTATCTCCATCAACAAAAATAATTCTATAACAACACAACCCACTTATTTAGTAGTAGAACAAGATAATTTTGTTTTTGCCCTTACAATTACTAAATCTAGTACCTTCTCTCATAGAGTAATACTACAAACAGAACACCCGCAAATATTAATACTTCAAAAAACTGCATCCCACCCATTTCCGAGTGCCGGAACTAGTTACAAAGAATTTAGTGATACGAGTTTAATCACTTACATTAATACTAAATTTCTATATGTTGAACAATCCATGAAACGCATGTTTACAGATTACCACATACATGCCGTACATAGGCGTTGTCTATTACATCGCGAAATCTTACAAAACCGTTTAATTTTATCTTATCACAGCCCAACGGCAATAAGTAATTTAATTACTAAACAACTTGGTACAATCGCCTTTCCTACTGGCGAAGTTATGTATATTATGCAATGCGTTCCACGCAAAGTAAACATCCGACGAACAGACCACTGCTATAAAGAGTTGCCCGTTTCCATAAACAACACCACTTTGTTTATGTCTCCGATAACACACATCTTACAACGTCACGCTGAAGAAATAGAATGTAATGTACCGACACCTGCATTATATTTCGTAAATAACAATTGGATTGCTTTAAATCCACATCCCGAAATATCAGTAAAGCCCATAATGCTCGAAGTTGATAATGAACCCAACTTTCAATTTCAAAGCATCCAACCTTTAGGTTCAGGAGGTATTTACACTTACGAAGAAATGAAAAAATTACAAAATAATTTGATGTTTAGTTTTGAACGTCCAGCTATTTCCAACATAATTGTTCGTAAAATGGCAGGACTAAAGACAGATACACAAGGATTCTCTACAGTTTCCTTATTTAATCCAGAAGAATTTCAGAAATTCGCCGATTCAGCTTTCACCTATTTTTGGAATTTTATAAAAGATATTGGATCCATTATCTCATTTTTGTTAGGATTTTATGTTATTTTTAAGATTATTAAAACATTATTTAGTATATTAATAAACATTTACACTCTTTATTCCACTACGGGGTTGAAATGGGCCCTATTCGCCGCGTGCTGGGATAATCTAGTGTTATTACGATTAAATGAAACATTTCACTATCTGCGCAGAGACCACCCAAACACTAACAATGAGTCTCATTCACCATAAATATTTTTGTCAACGTATAATTAAGATAAGATTCTTTATATATGTATAAGTATTAACTTTCCTGCCTGACCTACCGAAATAGCTTACACAATATAAATTTAGTTCTTTATACGCAGTTTAACACAACGGTCAGTCAGAAACGTTCCGTTACCAAATAAGGAAAAATGTAAGTTTTCTTTTTTCTTTTGTATTAGAATTAATTAGTACCTAATTTTAGTAATAGCAGTATTGTTTTACTTACCAAGTTTCGTGTGTAATTGTAAGCATACGCACCCCACTGCATCATTCTATGTTCCCCGTATTGTTCACTTAACCCTAATAATTATTGTCTACCAACAAACTATTTACTAATTACTGAAACAGATTCCGCAGAATCTCCTCCACCTCAGAAATCGGCAGTTCACCCAACTCGAGTGGCAAATCCTCCAACAGGGACATCAAAGCCCCATTTGGACGCACCCTTGGCCGCTCAGGATCCTGACTCTGATCCGCTGCGCGCCCCGTCCCGGATGCCACCCCCGATTCATCCCCTGAATCGGCCATCTGATCCGCTGCGATCTCACCGGCCTGCAGTATAGGGGGTACCACCACATTGTCTACAGAAATCAACCAAGAGCCCCCGTGCTGCCTAACCTGTCGGTTGCTACTCCCAGGCGACACCCCCAAGGTCCCGGAAGGTCCTGGCTGAGGTGATTGCGGCCGATCGCCCTCTACCCTTGGCGTCGCCCCTTCCACCGACGGACGCATACCTGTAGCAGCCCTTCTACGGCTGTAGGTCCGTAATCGGGCCAAACGAGTACGTCGCCTGGCTGATTGAGCCATATCCGTGGCTCCTGACCACAAACTCCACCGATATTGCCGGTACCAGTTTTCGTACCCGCTTGACCGCAGGGACAGAAGGGCGTCCATCACCGGACGTCTGGAGAGTCGAGGCCTTGGACCTTCACAAAACCGCTGGACTCGCCTCAAACCTTTGTCCAGGGCGCTCCCCGGCCGGATCCGATTCGCCAGCCGCAGAATGCTGCAAATCAACCCTGCGGACTCCAAGACCCGTCTTCGCAAGACCGGATCCGCTACACGACCCAACAAATAAATGATGGCGGCAAAAATCGCGAACACCCTCATGGTCCCGAAAACTTAACGACCAAACGATTCGACGATACTGACCTAGGTCTACCGCAAAACTAATCCAATATTTAATTAATTAATACTTGCTTATAACTTCTGTATAAATTTTTTCCCTTAAAGTTTACATTTGCATGCGTCTCTCATAACAAACCTTCTCTTGGACAAGGTACTTGTTTATATTACCTCTATAAGATAGAATAACTTCATTGATTTCTCTAAGAAAAATTGCCTCACTCATAATTCCAAATGTAAATAAATTTTTTTTTTGCGAGGGGGGAAAATGTAACTAAGATAAGAGAACCAGCAAAGATGTATAGCTGATTAAATCAAGTAAACATAAAAACTATAATGTAAACAAAAGCTGCCTCCGTCGTATGACTCATCCGAGACGCAGCTGCAAACGTCCACCTGCAGGGCAAGTCGTGTGCAAAAACTATGATTCATCTACGGGAACAAATCCAGCGAGGAATCACATTTCAAGGCAACAATTGACGTCACACCCCGGAAATAAAATCCCTATAAAAAGCCGATAGAGTGAACGCTAGATTAGTATTAGAAAATATCTCTTCAGAGTGTCATGTAGACTAGTTGTCCTCTTAGTGCCCCAATACACAAAATGTAAGTGTAATGATTGTTAGTTAATTTGTTGATAATAAATGTTTTGTTATATTAAGCTACGTCCCTAGTTTCATGTTACTCCAAAAATTACCGTAACATTTTCTCTATCTCGTTTTATTACATAAAGCTGAAGCGAAATGAAAATACACTCAGTGCACACTAGTGCAGCCAGTGGAAAACGCCATAAGTTTGATTAAAAAGCAAAATTGAGGATATCAATCATGGATAATGAAAATATTTGTTTACTACTGCAAGCAGCAGCAGCTGTAAATATTATCATTTTAATTGCTACAATTTTGAAAAAGAGACATAAAGTAAAAAAGAGGAACAGTGTTCGAACATGGTTTAAGAGAAGGAAGTCGCGAGGATTGGGGGTATTGCAGAGGTTGAATGAAGAATTAGCAGTGGAAGATAAGGCTTCATATACAAATTATTTACGTATATCAAAAGAAAGTTTTGATAAGTTGCTCAATCTAGTGAAATCAGATATTCAAAAAACTGAAACATTAATGCAAAATACTATTTCTGCAAGGAACGGGTAAGTTCAATGAGTTTATAAAATTAATTAAGCAACATTTACTTTAATGAGACCTTTAACTTAATGAAATGTTCCAGAAAACCGACCTTAGCATGTTAATATTTTTGATTGGGTTTGCAGATTAGAAATAACATTACGTTACTTGACATCGGGAGATACCTTCAGATCACTGATGTACAACACTCGAATACATGAAAGTAGTATTTCTAGATTCATACCAGAAGTATGTCAGGCAGTATATAACCATCTTAAAATTAATTACTTGAAGGTGAATTCATCATTATTATTATAATAATTTATCAATTTAATTTCGATGCTCTTTCAGACGCCAGATTCTGTAACTGCATGGCTAAAAATTGCAGAGGAGTTCTATAAGTTTTGGCAATTTCTAAACTGTATTGGAGCTCTCGATGGGCGTCATATTAAATTTAGACCTCCACGATCTGAAGGCTCATATTACTATAACTATAAAGGAGATCATAGCATTGTGCTCTTGGCTTTATGTGATGCAAAATACAAGTTCACATACGTTAACGTAGGATGCAATGGTCGTATCAGTGACGGAGGAATCTTTCGTGAATCCATGTTATCTACCGCTTTGGAAAATAATACACTTAATTTTCCACTTGCAAAGGCCTTACCAGGGCGAACAGCACCAATACCATTATGTTATAGTAGCGGACGATGCTTTCCACCATAAAGATATGATTACGAAACCATATCCACATAGGAGACTATCCCACAGTGAAAGAATATATAATTACCGCCTTTCTCGAGCTAGAAAAGTCATTGAAAACTCTTTTGGCGTACTAGCAAATAGATTCAGAGTGTTGCAGAAAATCTGGTTAAATAGGACCTACGAATTTATTTAATTGAATCAAAACTACTTTACTTTTAATTCAAAATAGACTTATTCAAGTTAAGCAAGTCTCTTGTTGAATTAAATAAGTATTTGTTGAATCAAAAAAATATATTGTTCATTCAAATAAATAAATTCGTAGGTCCTATTTAACCACGAAAATGGTAAATTCAATGCAATTATTTTTCTCCGTGCAAAGACTTTTAAGTGATCATTTTGTTAGTTACCTCAAATCATTTTATGAAACTTTGTAATTTATTAAGTAACTTCAATCTTAAACCAAAGGTTAGGTGGCCCACCCGAGTTACCAACAATTCTATAACCTTAATAGACAATATATTTACAAATAAATGTAATGCTGGAAGTTGTGCCGTTGTTGACAACTGCATCTCAGACCATCGCTCTGTACTTATGGAAGGTAACATCTTAAATTTACCTAATAAAACTGATTTCATTTACTATTACAAAAGAGAGTTCTCTTCAAATGCTATTAATGGATTTAAGAGTTCATTACAAAATCAAGATTGAAATGTGTGCTACGCTCTTAATGATGTGGTTTTAGCTTTTCAATCCTTCATAAAAATCTTATTAATATATTTTAATAACTACTTCCTTTTAATGAAGTATTAAAAGTATAATACTCGCTTTGACAATAAATGGGTAAGTAATGATATAAAGATATCCAGTACAAAATTAATGGAATTACACTTGCTTACTAAAAGCTTTTCACATGTTCCTGAACTTAAAAAGTTGTACAAGAAAGCCAAAATGAGTCATAATAACCTAATACCAATGCTAATACTAAGATCAAAACGAGAATATTATCAAGCTAAAATTCTGTCTTCTGGTAATTCAACTAAAGCTTTATGGTCAATTGTCTCAGATCTCAGCAACCGTTCCAAAAGTCACTCAAATTTAAACTTACAAATAAACGGTGAAGAGGTGGTTAACCCGCTTTTAACAGCTAATGAATTTAGTAATTACTTTAAAAATGCTCCATTACAAATTGTTAACAATCTCCCGCATGCCAATGCAATTAAGGCTAATGACTACATTCCAACTCACAACGCTACTTTTTTCTTAGCGCCAGCTGATGAAGCCGAAATTTTACACATTATTCAACACAAACTCAAGAATAAATGGACCGCTGGTCCAGATGAAATTCCCTATGTCATTATTAAAGAGGCGGCTACTAGCTTAGTGCAACCTTTAACTCACTTAATTAATTTGTCTTTTAGTAGTGGCAACTTTCCATCTGATTTAAAACTAACAAAATTGATCCCGGTTTTCAAGAAAGGATCTCATAATGATGCCTCTAATTACAGACCTATAGCGATCAATTCCGCTTTTTCAAAAATTTTGGAATATGCATTTCTAAATAGAATGGAGCATTTCCTGGATAAACACCACATTATCTCAAACGATCATCTTGAATAATAATGTGGTTAACACAATATGTGAATCAGTTTTATTTACTGTTTTCGATACACAATTTTTAATGGAATCATAAAAAGTAACAACTTCATTTATTTTAAACACACACACTAGATACTAGATGGAGAAACTGCAGGGTTGCGTTGAAAAATGAACACCCCGGCGTGAGGTGTGACCCGGCGAGGTGTTGTGACGTTTCATAGTGGAGTGCACACCGTATATGAACGCTTGGGGTGCATGTGGTGTGTCATGTGAGGATAATTTAAAGTTAAATGGACATATTATCAGTCATCACTGTCAGTGATTTTAGTATTTAACGGTTAATAAAATATTTTGATTACTTAACAGAATTAACAGCTGATTTAATAATAAGAAATTAGTTAATCGAAACTGATTTTCGCACGCTTGCTTCACATTGCGCATGACGGTAAATCTTTCCCCTGTCGCGACCGAGGAACGAAGAGTGCACCCAAAGTGTGCGCCCGAATCTTTATTTGAACGCTTAGGGAGTTTCCTTTAATTCATTTTTGAACGCTTGAGGTTCGCCTAGGTATCACTCTTACCCCGGGGTGCGCCATTTTTGAACGCACTCCTGTGAGCGCATATTCCAACACCCCCTCTCGCTGTAGTAAGTTTCTACCATTCTTCACTTAAGACATAGAGGATATTTTCGCGACGGATGAAAGACGGCGTATTTTAAACAACAACGTTTTCGTGAGTAATTGTGACGTCATGGTTACAATTTTTGAACGCGGTTACTGTAACACATGGATGAACCTTTCGACCTGTGTACATTTTCTGCATCCATGATTCGATTATTTTCGACTGGTAATCGTTGTAATCCGGCTTACATGTTTTAAATGCACGCGTGTGCAGTAAATTTGTCATCTGTCGACCTTTATGTTTCCTCTTTTTCCAAGAACCATAGATATATTTCAACCAACACGCTTTCGCGACTACTGTAATCCATGACGTAGTCTTTAAACCAGGCATTGAACCGCGTTACTCACGAAAATATACAGCTATAAGGTATATTTTCGTGAGTAACGCGGTTCAATGCCTGGTTTAAAGATTACGTCATGGATTACAGCGCCGCGAAAGCGTATTGGTTGAAATATGGTACTTGGAAAAATAGGAAATATAAAGGTCGACAGATGACAAATTTACTGCACACGCGTGCATTTAAAACATGTAAACCGGATTACAACGAACATCGACATCCTTCACACCATGTTGCTGAATGTGATTATTAGTTACAACATAAGTGTAACATATACATATACAGTAATATGAATACTTGAAATTTATCTATTTGTGGCAGTTATTTCAATTTTTCGGCTAGACTGACAAACTTTGCAACGGCACATAACGGCGTTTCATTCTGTTTGACCCTTTATATTTAAAATGTCACTTAGTTTAAATGAAATAATCCTTAAATTAGCTATCAGCTATTACCTGTGAGAATTTTAACAATTTCTTAAAGCCCATTTCAATATATCTTGAAAGTAACATTTTAATTAATTTTTTTTAAAGAGATATTTGATGTAAATCATTAATTTTTGTCGATATATATTTAAATAGAAAATAATTATTGCTCTGTTGCTAATTGATGATCTTTATTTCTTTTAGATTGTGGGAGATCAAGGGATTAGTGGACAACTTCAAAGAGTTAGGGTAACAAGGGTTCGTCATCTGAGCAAGGATGCACAAATCTTATATAAACGTCTGTACGAATTGAAGAAAATTGCGGCTCGTTTCAAACTGAAAGATGTATCTGCACAACAGAAAACGCGTTTTTTGCCGAAGAATTTAAGTAAATTGGAGTGGTTGCAAGATGTAAATGAAACAACTGTGCAATTCGTAAAAGAAAATTGTGAGGATAATATTAGGCATTTATTTTGCGATAATCACAGTGGAAATGTAGACATTTTCATAAAAATCGTTGTAAATGTGATATTGCATCATTATTTAAATATAATCAATAGGATTTTAAAGAGCAGTGATACCAGACAAATTTATAATGATGCAATTATAAATTTGGATCTACAAAAATACAAAAAAAGGAGAAAATAACTATTTTTTTTTAAATAAATAATATTAGGGTAATGTAAAAGTTTCTTCGTTTGATGGAATTAGAAATCAGGACGAAGTGCTGATATAAAAAATTCAGGAATAAAACAAAACACCACCTTCATAAGTTTTTCTATCAATTAAAAGTTCACACTGAAAAACGGAATAACTTTTGCAAAATCCTATTGTAAAGAGTATGCGATAATTTATTTATATTATTATTTACTTGTATCGTTAATACAAAATTTTAGTCACTGTCATTTCGCAATATCTTCCTAATTCAAAAAATAGAAAAAAAAACAGTGTATATATTATTTTGGAAATAAGAATAAACATTATTTATTTTGTATCAGTAGTTAGTGTGTCAAAAATATTGTCTAGAACTTTTCCCATTAATCAATTACTACACCCTGTGTAATACACAGTGTAATGTTTGATTTGACAAAAGTTTGCAATATTTACTTTTAAGTAATAGTAATTTAAGTAATGTTTGTAAAATCCACTATCAAATTTTCATTTTAAATTTATTGTTAAGTTTTCATTTCAATAAAATAGTTAATTTAATTTTTTTTTATATAATACCTTATTTCTTTTCTTTTCATTACTATACTATTTATTTGTAGATTGACTGGTAACTTTGTACTTAGGACTAAATAAAAACTGAAGGGACTTACTAAACAGAATGCCAATATGTACTTATTTATTGTCTTATTGACTGCAAAGGATTGTCAGCTGAACAGTCAAAATACTACAATAATCTATTATGACATTTTGTTTAGTAATTTCTTCAGTTTTTATTTAGTCCTAAGTACTAATATGTTACCAGTAACAAAATTTCAAAATTTCCCGCGCGCCAAAATATGCTTGCCGAAGTACAGGTTTCTGTTATTTTAGTAATCAAAAGTTTCAATAGTTCCATGAGACTTTTATAGATGTCAATGAAAACATTGTCCCCTCTTCGAAAGTGGGAGTTGTCGATCTAAAGAGGTGGTCTATGAACGAAACTAGTGCGTGTTTCAATCGAATACAAACGTGATCTGGGAGCATAATTATTGGGCGGGAAATATACTGAACCGTAACCTCAAAATTATCATTTGCTGCCAGAAATATAAAAATGCAATATTTATTTGTTATAATAAATTAAAAATCCTAAATACACTAATTATTCATATTCGCTTCTTAAGGAATTCACCCCGGACGAAGATTTTTTGCACTAGACAAACTGTGTTTAGCAAATAACTTAATTATTAACAATTTCTTGATACAATAAATTATTTTTATTATCTGTCAATAAATCATCTGTAATATGTTTCTCCTGAAATGACAGAAAAGTTGCACTGAAACGCTTGCACTACCTTTGAAGTCAGTTCCAAAATTCTTGCACTGAGTGCAAAACTGGTGCGCACTAACATTTCAATCGAACATAAAACACGAAGAAAGTTTGAACTGAAATTACCAATCGAATACAAAATCTGCTATCAGTGCAGCTCAATCGAAAACGCTATAAGTTAGTCTTAGTAAATACCCCTGTGAACTTGTTAGCTACATTTTAAAGCTCGCTTGCCCAGTCTACCCGTAGTCTACCTAGATTAGTCGTCGGAGGTTTGCCTGCGTTTGTTCTGCACAGGGTTGCCACTTTAATTTTCACAAATATACTACACCATTTCCAACTGTAATTTAGAAAAGATCAATTTTATTTTAGAAATTTTCAAATGTAATTCAGAATTTAATTTCAAAATGTCATTTGAAATTCTGATTTATCAAATCAATTTCAGATCATGTCACTTCAGTTTTAGATTTAGATTAGATTTAGATTTATCAAATTTAATTTCACAATGCTTTATTTGTAATTCAGATTAGTCAGTTTAATTTCAGAAAACATCAGAAAGTATGAAATGAACTTCAGACTATTTATAGGTCTGTTTGTCATCCTGCACCGGTGTACACCAGTGTACACTTTTTTCACGAAATATGCTTTGGCTGCGTTTAGTTCATGGGCGACGTTGTCGATTTCGTTTAGTCCGTAGTTATTTTACGTTGTCTGACTAATCAGCTGAGTGGTCACGGTGGTCGTGATTTGAGATGCGACCATTAGGCAACCACGGTGGATATGAGTTCCGTTTAGAAAACAGTCCACCCGAGCTCGTTAAACTTTGACGATTCGTCTATCAACTAAACGCAGCCTTAATAAAGCGTGAATTCTTTGATAATATGTCAATACGAATCATAGTCATTCATACTGACATACCAACACAAACATTTCAGGTTGCACTAAAGAATATTCTGCGAAAAAGTATGCAGTGTTATACTGGTGCTTAAAAGTATCCGAATGAGAAGCAATAAAATCGTTCGAATATGACCCTTGTGGTAAACTTCCACAGTGCCAGGCGGTCACGCCGGTCGTCCGAATACTTTTAAGCACCAGTATACACCAGTGCAGGATAACAAACAGACCTTACAGGTATTAGGTCTGTTCAATAGCTCTGCAATGGCTCTGCACTTTCTACACCTTTACCACAGAATACTAATCTAAACAGAAGCGTCACTTGAAAAGGAGATTAATAATTAGAAAGAGTAAGAAGTGCACTACCAGTTTAAGTTTATAAGGGTTGCGAGTACAAATTTTATTCGAAAAATATTGAATATGTTTTATAGTTGCATGATAATAGGTCTGTTTCTGCAGCGTTCCAGACTAGTTTGAAACTGTTAAATATATTCGCCCGTCGAATTAATTACCGCTTCTAAGACTTGCGTTAAATGTGAGACTTTAATCGGCGCATGGTTTTGACAGTTTTA
>CATVHZ010000034.1:0-18604 GCA_958336345.1 Dorcus parallelipipedus | reverse complement strand
CATCCGGGCTGGAAGAAATAGCAGTCTACGGTTTTCCTACTGCCAACAGCTGCCTGTGGGTGGTGACTGCAGACTAGAACTTCTATTCCCGTTCCGTTGAAGATTACTTCTATCATGCTGCGAACGACCCTCCAGTCCAGCCCATCTAGTCCGCAGCCTATCTTGGGAATGGCTAATTTCGTCTCCTTGCCTTCCACCAGCTGTCTCTTCAGGCTCCATAAAGCTCTCCAAATACTGCGATAGTCAGGCTTACCGCTTGATGTCTTTTTAGTGACTAAGTAGTACACGTGTCGTCTTCGTTCGGCCTCCGTGTGGATGATCTGCAGGCTCTTGCCCACCATGGGGTGCTGTCTTAGGAGTTCCTCGACCTGACCAAATTTCTTCCGGAAGACTTGGGCTATCCCCTTGGACATCCTTAGGTCTTCTGCCACACAGTGGGCCAGACTGTACTCTGGTGACACTTGAAAAAGGTCTTGCTGTCTCTCTGTGGTCACTCCGAATCGCGCCTTACTTCCTGTGGCGTGATGAAACATGAAGGTTTCGAAGTTTACTTCGGAACCTTGCGTCCGTTGTACTGTCCCCTCATTTTCTTCTCCGTTGTAAGGAGCCATTCGGTTGAAGTGGATAACCTTGGGTTTGCCATGCGGAACCTTCCTGATGCGGTAGATGACATCGTTAATCCGTTTCATCACTCTATAAGGACCTTCCCAAGATGTCTGCAATTTTGGGGACAGACCTCTACGTCTTTGAGGATTGTAAAGCCAAACCAGTGCTCCAGGTTGGTATCCCCCATTCTGAGCATTGATGTCATAATGCTCCTTCATTCGGTCGCTGGCCGTCTGTATATTGCGACGCACTTGATTGTGAATGTCGTCCATTTTCCTGCGTAGGCCGCTAACGTAGTTCTCGTCGGCAGGGACCTCACCGGGCTTCACGCCGAACTTCAAGTCGCAGGGCAGCCTTGGCTCTCGCCCAAATACCACTTTCGCTGGTGTCTCTCCTGTTGTCTCATGCACGGACGAACGGTATGCCAGTAGAAAAAGGGGAATGTACGTGTCCCAGTCTCTCTGATGATCGGAGACGACTTTGGACAAATGTCGGTTGATGGTTCTGTTGAATCTTTCCACCATTCCGTCCGACTGCGGGTGAAGTGCAGTGGTTCTAATTTTCCGGACGCCGAGCAGAGTACACACGTTCTTGAATAAAGCCGATTCAAAGTTCCTCCCTTGATCTGAATGCAGCTCCATGGGCGCGCCATACCGACTGATCCATTCTCGGACAAGGACTTCAGCAATAGTTATCGCCTCTTGGTTTGGTAGGGCGTATGCTTCAACCCACTTGCTAAAGTAGTCCATCACCACGACGATGTACTTATTTCCACTATTCGTTTGTGGAAATGGGCCGGCTACATCTATGGCAACTCTCTCAATAGGACTTCCCACGTTATACTGTTTCATAGGAGCCTTGCCTCGTCTGTGGGGGCCGTTACTAGCTGCGCAGATTACGCACTTCCTACACCAGTCCTTTACATCTTCCTTACAGTTCACCCAGTAGAATCGCTCGCGCACCTTTTCCATAGTCTTCTTGATTCCCAGATGCCCTCCCGAAGTTCCATCGTGAAGTTCCCTCAGAACTTCCGGTACCCTATTCTTGGGGATCAGTAACTGTGTCTTCTGTTCCGTGCCTTCCTGGTTCTCGATGGTTCGTTTCAGAAGACCATGATCCAGCACTATGGAGTCCCACTGCGCCCAGTACGATTTCACGGATGGTGCACACGGTGCTATCTCTTCCCAAGTAGGCCTTGCCTCCCTACTTTTCCATTCCAGCACCAATTTCAAATCCTGATCGTTCTCCTGGTCTCGTCGCAATTCTTCCCCTTGCCATTTGTCGTCTACGATGGCCGTCCTCGCAGTCGTGGCCACTTTCTCCTCCAGCCGACTACAGTGCTTACAGTCTTCGGCACAAGGTCTTCTCGACAAAGCATCGGCATTTCTGTGGCTAGTTCCGGCCCGATGCTGGATTTCAAAATCGTATTCCTGAAGTCGTTCGATCCATCGTGCGACTTGTCCTTCAGGATTCTTGAATCGGAGGAGCCATTTTAAAGCGGCACGGTCCGTCCTCAGGAGAAAGTGTCTGCCATATAAGTACTTGTAGAAATGTTCTATGGACTTTACCACGGCTAGAAATTCCCTTCTAGTGACGCAATAATTTCGTTCCGGCTTTGACAGGACTTTACTGAAGTAGCCAATCACCTTCTCTTGCCCTTCTTGGATCTGGGACAGTACGCCACCGATACCAACATTGCTAGCGTCAGCGTCCACGATGAACTTGCCTTCTGGGAGAGGGTAACTTAGAATAGGAGCACTTATCAAGTACTGTTTTAGTTGTTCGAAACTAATTTGGCAATGTTGGTCCCATTCAAACGGACGACCTTCTTCAGTGAGTTTTGTCAACGGTTTAGCGATGTCCGCAAATCCGGGAACATAGCGACGATAGTAAGTGCATAGGCCTAGGAAACTCCTTATCTGGTGTTTATTCTTGGGAGTTGGCCAGTCCTTCACGACCTGAATCTTTACTGGGTCCACGGCGATTCCATTCCCATTAACAATATGGCCTAGATAATTCACTTCCTTCTGGAAAAGGTGGCACTTCTTGAGACTAAGCTTTAGTCCAGCTCCGCGAAGCCGCTGGAACACTCCTTCCAGATTCTTCAGATGGTCGTCGAAAGTTTTCCCCACCACAATTATGTCGTCCAGGTATACCATGCACGTTGTCCAGGACAGACCCTTCAGAACCGTCTCCATCAGCCTCTCGAATGTCGCTGGAGCATTACATAAGCCGAACGGCATCACCGTGAATTGCCATAGACCAATACCAAGGGAAAACGCCGTTTTTTCTCGATCTTCGGGCGCTAATTCCACTTGCCAATAACCACTCTTTAGATCCAAGGTTGAGAAGATCTTTGAACCGGCCAGGGTGTCTAGGGTGTCATCAATTCGTGGCAGAGGATAGCTGTCCTTTTTAGTGACGTTGTTGAGCAATCGATAGTCTACGCAGAATCGTGTGGATCCATCCTTCTTCTTCACAAGCACTACCGGTGACGCCCATGGGCTACTCGATGGCTCAATTACGTTGTCTTTTTCCATCTCACGAATAATGCGTTCTGCTTCCTCACGCTTCGCCAATGGTAACCTCCTTGGAGCTTGACGGATGGGCCTTTCTTCCCCGGTCTCTATCTTGTGTTTGACTATGTCGGTTCTTCCCTTAGGTCCATTTTCTACCTCGAACACATCTTGATACTGACAGATCAGGTTCTTCGCTTTTGTTTTCTGTTCTGGAGTTAGTTCCTGGGCCGTCGACATGACCATTTCCAACAACTTCTTCGGGACCTTCTTCTCTTGTTGTACGTTTGCTCCTATTTGGCGGGAGATGGAGGATACCATGGCACAGCTTCCCAAGATCGTACCTTTCTTGATGTTGACAGGGAAACAGTTCACATTCATTAGGCGGACTGGTATTTCCTTCTTTGCTGTCAACAACATTTTTCCAACGAGAACTCCTTTTCCAATCTTCTGATCGTCAGTGTTAGGTTCGACCATTATGACTTGCCCGTCTTGGAAAGCGCCGCGCCGTTCAGATTTGCATCGACTATAACCTCGGTTCTGCTAGGCAATACGACATCTTCTGCGAGAACAACTCGAGCGGCCACGTCCTCTCGTTGATGTAGAACCAACTCCTCGTTGTTAACCGCCATTACGCCACGCTTCAGATCCAATTGGAACCCATGGGCACACATGATGTCCATGCCCAGAATCGCCTCATCCTCTATTTCTCCTAGCAGCGCACGGTGTCTGATGGGAGTCGCTCCAATCGTAATGGTCACCTCTACTTCACCATGGACAGTCGCTGATGTTCCGGTTGCTGTCCTCAGTTTCCATTTAGTCGGCTCGGTGCATCTTGATGACTTGATAACATCGGGCCTCAAGATAGTCTTCGTCGCACCCGTATCCAATAACATGGTGTGAGGGATGTCATCAATGGTGGCATCCACGAAGACACTGCTGGTTAATCGCCGCAGGGCTACTACTTTCGTGGCTCTTGTCTTTGGGGGCCTTTGAATACGGGTCGACGTTTGCCCCTCTGCACCGACCCGGCTTAGTTTCCCTGTGGCTTCCTTCGTGAAGGCTCCTGCCTGGCCTTGGGACACCGCCTGCGAACATGTCCCTCTTGCTGGCAATTCCAACACACCAGCGGATTCTTCTGCTTCAAGACTTGTTCCACAATGCGGCGAACGTCCTCCGTAGTGGTATAGTCCTTGGGCCGCTCCTCTGCAGCAGATCGCACCTGGATGCTGGCGAGTTCTTCTTCTTGGGAGTCCATGGCAGCTCGTACCTTGACGTGTCCTCTTGAAACTTGCTTCGTCGCCTCGTATTCCAAGGCGTAGGCCAATGCGTTCTTGGATGTCTTAGGGTGGGCCATTCTTAATGCCTGCTGATTGTCCGGATCACGGATTCCACCCACGAAGGTTTGCAGCGTCAAACATTGCAGGAAATCATCAGGAGCTGCAGGATATGCCAACCGGGCTAGGCGCGCTACATCAGCCTCGAATTCCTGAAGACTCTCTCCGGATTTCTGGTAACGGTTTCTCAGCTGCGCATGGTACACGTCGGTCAGATGCGCCTGGCCGTAACGCATCTCCAGCCGGTTCACCAGCTTGTTGAAGTCTTCTTGTTCCTCTAGCGGCATCATTTGTAGCACATCGATAGCGTCCCCCCTCAAGGCCACAATTAACGAAGTGGCTTTTTCACTGGCCGTCCATCCATTCGCTTTTGCTGCAGCTTCAAACTGTTTGAAGTAGTTAGGCCAAGAAGACTTCCCATCGAACGTCGGTGGTTTTATTTTCAATTTAGAAATTTCCGCTGGTCCTACCACAGTTTGGATCTCATTATTTTCTGGTATTTCTGCTGGTGACGGATCCCCGAACATTCGCAACCCTGTCATGATTTGTTCGAGATTCTTAATTTTGTTGTCCTGCTGGAATAATATTTCTTCCACATTGTCTTGCAGATTCCTCGTCTCTTCTGATATTTTCACCACTAGTTTATCTTCTAAATTTCTAGATTGTTCGAGCAATTTACTTTCCAGATCTGTCGACTGTTGTATCAATTTATTTTCAAGTTTCTCCTCTAAAATTTTCACGTGTTTCTAGAATGTTCCATTAATTTCTCTAGATCGTCTTTCAAATTTCCGGATTGTTCAGGCAATTTAGTTTGCAATTCATCTTTAAAACTTCTGGATTGCTCCTTTAATTTATCTTCCAAATTTCCAGATTGTTCCTTTAATTTAGCTTCTAAATTTCCAGATTGTTCCTTTAATTTAGCTTCTAAATTTCCAGATTGTTCCTTTAATTTAGCTTCTAAATTTCCGGATTGTTCCATCAATTTATTTTGCAATTCTAATATCTTACTTAAATCTGCAGGACCGCCCGAGATTTCAAAAAGAAAAGCTTCTGGATCCTCCCCTGCTTCTAGTAGCGCTTGGTGAAGTCTTTGTTGCAAAATCGATTTCTTTCCGGAAATTTCCAATTCGCGCTCTTCTAATTCGGTTTTTAAGTCGTTAACTTTTAAGTCTTTTAACAGCACTTTCTTTGAAGCCATTGTTTTTGTTTTTGACACTGATCTTTGTTTAATAATTTGTTTAATTTCAATTTAATTTTAATTGTTTATTTATTTTCACGAACCTCGCACCTGACACCAATGTAACGTTTTTAAAGGTACTATTATTTTTATTTTAATCAAAACACGAAATAGTTAATAATCTAATTTATTTAAAAGTAACACTAATTAACACTAACTTAAGAATAATTTATTTATAAACTAATAAGTAATTTATGTTAACAGCCGAGCGAATATTTATAACGCGACTTCAATTTCGAACTGTCCACTTGCTTAATTAATGTCGAACTGTCCCCCGTTTGGCTGCGTGCATTTTTATATGCCGGGGTTGTTTCTCGCGAACATTCTCGCTCGTTCGACAGAAAGCCTCGGATCATCGCCCCGTGATGTAGAAGCTTCTCGTCTAAGGCGCGTCGATGTTGACGCATCAGACACGCTGGGATCGCAATCGTCACAATATTTTGCGTTTTTATTACAATTGCACACAGAAAATTAAAATTGCACAGTATAGGGACCGTGCACATGCCTGCGTTCAGCGACGCCTGGCGGTGATTTATGCATTAGTGGTAGGAAAACATTGTTTTTAGGTTAATACACCTGTGACACGTTGAAGCGACGTTATTAACGTCACTCTGTAATTTTTAATTTTGCAATTACAATGGATGTTGAAATATATTTTAAAATCTTATTTATGTAAGTGGACGACCAGCTGGTAGTGGCCGGCCATCAGACGCAGCCACCCTATGCATAACTTCAATAGCCGAGCGAAAATTTTGGTATTTGCGGAAGAAATTTTGCATGGCATTGATGGTCAATAAAATTTTTGGTTGTGCGCAGATTTGTTGTTATTTCTTGTAATTGTATTAAAAATATTTAGAGCTTTTTATAAATTTACTCAAATCTTGCAACAAGTTTTATTGTTTGATGATCAGTACAATTTCTAAATATGCAAAATTTATGCAAATCCTGCGTGGTGTCACTAATAGATGTGAAAATATATTACAAATTGAATTTTATTGTTTATGAGCACAGTATTTCAGAAAACACATCAGAAGATCGGCAGTTGATTATTGTTGGACATGGGCGTTTTCCGTTATTTCTAAATTTTTCCTTTCAAACACAGTGGATTTTAAATGCATGACCTCCGTACACAAATTTATGGAAATTTGCCTAATTGGAACGTATTCTTCACTCTTTTTTGCTCTTTTACACCCATTTGTATAAATAAAATGGTTAACGAGAGTGACTCAGAATTAATGTAAAAGTGCTATAAATTAAACAAAAATCTGAGTACAAACCTCAATTTAAGAAACATCACTAATATAATCAGTCTTTTAATACAATTAACACAAAGTATTCCAGTTAAATAGTATAAAACATGTTCCACATGCATTTGACATGAAGTCGGTCTGATGATCGGTTGGGGCTATTGTTTATATTGACTTCTTCACATAAAACGCATACCATCAGTATCCTGACCGTAAATGTATTCACAATACTAAGACTAACCATCCGTTAATCATCAACCGCATTTGAAACTGGCCTACATTTGTTGACTTGCTTTCCGACTTCTCATGAAATTCTTCAAACTTTCATTTCATCTGAGTCTCCTGCACATTTCTCGAATAGAGTACGTTGTACGTAATGACTAATCGATATTGAAATCTATGAATCACTTTCAAAACAGCATACAAACTTAAATGTTTCAATCCATATATATTTTCTTGCTACTGTCTGGATAATTGTAAAGTTTAACATTCTTCCTGTTACTATAACTCTTATGACAATTTACAGTTGTAGTACATAATAACTATTTGATCTTCTGGTATGAAATTAATTACAAAATTCAAGTTCAAATGCACACTGGGCATTTGAAATGACATATGTACATTTGAACTGTCATCATACTATCACTCGTGTTTTCATACCACTTATGCAAAATATGGCCATTGGTGGCGCTGTCATCGCATGTGCACGGTCCCTATTTCGCAACATTGTTCGATATTTCTCAACTATTGCACTATTGCAATACATTACACAGAATTACATTTGATTTTAAATTATTTCACATTTTCAAAAATTCACTGCGCATACGGGTACAATCATTGCACGCAATCATTGCACATAGTGAATAGCCCCTCGGCTGTTCACGATTTTTTTAGACTCAGAGTAGGCCATGTTAGGGTGACATTTTTGTTGGTACCTCCAAGTGAATATGTTCCATTTTAATTTGATGGTTATATTTTTGAAAACTGACGCCGAAAAACATTCATGATTTTTAGCATTTTGACTTGGCATGAAAAAGCCATAAGTAATTATTTATTTTAATGTTATTGAGTTCTATCAAAATAAATGCACGTAACTTAACGAAAAAAAAAAAAAAAACGGCCCTCTAGAGTCTAAAAAGATTGTGAATGGATAATATGTGTCGGATTGTGTTTCGGATTTATGCCGGCCCCTTCGAAGTGGGTTTTCCCAGTTTGTAAGGCGAATGCCGAAGGAGAAATTAACATATCTTGCCTGCCAAGTGTAGGAAGGGTCTGGGGTGAAAGTAGAAGACCTTTCCCCGTTTGTAACCCTTCTTACTTCGGTAGCGTAATTTTAGCAAGAAATGTAACTAAACATGTAAACCAAAATCAAATTGAGAAAATTTAAAAAAAAACTAAAAATAACGGAGTTTGCTGCCACCACCGGAGTTTTAAGGGAATCCCGGACCCTATTCTGCTTAATTAAATTACATGGCCTATTGATATCTCTTTGGAAGTAGGTTCTTTCGGGCTGGAACTGTGCAAGCGCGCATTATATCCGCAAACTAGTTTACTAGAAATAAAAGTCAACTGTGTGCTTAAAATAGGGTATATTGAAACTAATTTTTCATACGATCAAAACAGTAGTACATGAAGATTCCTACCTTTTGGAGAGTAGAACGCAGAAGCAGAGGAAGCAGGAGAAGGAGCTCCAGGCGAAGGTGTTTCTTCTACACCTTCCTTTGCACCCACACCAAAATATTAAAATGATAACTCTTGCGTAAAAACGGGTTGCAGTTGAATTTAACTCAAGTTTACAATTAATGAACTTTAATCACAAAAATTAATTTTACATTTAAAGATCAGGTACGTTCGTTGAAGATATTCGTTAGGTGATTTAACGGTAATAAATTTTATTAATCACTAGTGTTTAAATTTTGAGAAAAAAGCAAACCTTCTATTTGCAGAAAAGGTTGAATGAAGACTAAAGATTTTGACTTCTTCTCTGACCGCGACAACCCCTTTGTTTATATTAGAATTTCGCGCAATTGATGCAATGTGCTGCCACCTATCTAAATTCCCTTTTCGATCCCGTTCATTTAAGTCACTCAAGTAACTTAAGTTGCCTATCTACAGGGTAGTAATTAGATAATTTTAAAATCTGATTGATCATTTTCTAACGCGCGGAGTCCTAATCGCACGTGTCGATTGGTAATTATGCTAATATTTATCTTAGACATATCTGACTTTCCACTTAAGTTAATTGCTAATGCCGAAATCGTTTCTTTTCGCGCTTGTACTTTTATAGATTATTTATTATATTAGAACCGTCTGGAATACCACTCATGTTAATGACAACATGTTTAGACTGGGGATTTCTTTTTCGATATTGGCAAGTCATTTTGAACGTCGAATTCTTGCGTATAATTATGAAAAAAAATTAATACCATTCTGATTTTCTGACTGCTTACACAAGGTAAAACAGTATAGGTATGTGAAAAAAATTGAATTTTGAATTTACGCATATTCTTTTAATTTACTCATTTTGGTTGCAAAAGTTATGGTACTACCGTTTTATAGAAAACGGTATGTATGTTTCACGTTTCGTTGATATATCTTTAAAAATGATTAAATGGCCCTGAAAAAAGATAAAATGTTGTTTTCCTCCAAACTCACTTTTCACATATACTGTTTTGTTTTACCCTAGCAGGCAAGATCTAAGACGGTCGCAGCCGCCAACAAACCACCCCGACAAGCTCTGTGACCTTGGGGAATTAGTTGGGAAAAAAATTACTAGATAACGATTACAAGAAAAAAATGACTAATGCAGACCATATCAATCGAAATATACGTAACATATTGCAGTGCTATTATTTTAATCTTCATCTGAATATAAAAATAAAAAAAACTGAAATAATTTATTTACAACATAAACAAAGCAGTTAATAAAAAATCTGAAATCTGTTCGGTTGTAGAAAAAATATTGTATACAACACGTGTGTAAACGTATTTTTTTTAAATCTCGTGCTATTATTTGCGCATTCGACTGACGCCTCGAGTGAGAAAATTTTCTCACTCTATTAAAAAGACGAGTTTATTTTGCTGAAGACCTAATTGAAGAAAAATGGCAGAATATGAATGTGTAATTGATAATAACGGCCATATCATTCATAATGAGAAGGGAGAATTATTATTTACAAATTTAACCAGTAAGTAAATTCAAGCAAATCTAAACAAACAAGTTGAAAATTAAATTCACTTTCAATTTTGGCAGCAGGTTCACATAACCTAAATTCAACATAATTTATCGATATTTTCTTTGACGTTAGACCGTTATCGTTCAGAAACTTCGCTTCTACCACGACGTAATTACCCAAGTAGGTAACTCTTACCTGTTGGGTAGGGTATCTGAACGCACTCCTGGAGTCTGTCATTTAAACTTACAATGAGATTATGTACATGAGATTTCGTTTTTTTTTTCATCTGTTATCAAGCACCCTGTATACATATATGGGGTGCAGTCACTGGGTGCAGTTGAAATGAGTATAAATTTACGCTATTTGAAATTTGCAGTTCCTGTTACTTAGGCCCGTTTTGTCAATCACAAGTTAACTCTAACTTTCAGTTTGTTCCCATAGTAACTACTACGAAGACAATTGTTATGGTAATTAACTGAAGGTTAACTTTAACTTATGGGTCAATTCTGCGCATATCTGTAAGGACCGTAAGATCTGTAAGCCTGTAACTCAACTATTAAAATATAGAATTTTGACGTTCTCTGGAAGGTATGATTTCTCCTAGGTCTCTAGGTTTACTCATATGTAAGTCTCTGCGACATTATCTTATGCCCGAATTCTTAGTGCTTCCTCGAGGAGTTCCTCGTGCAAGGCTTCCTCGCGATGTTGCCAACCTGAGCGGTTAGAAATTCTCATTCATAGTGTTTCCTTAAGACGTTTGTGGCGTCTATTCTTCTGGGTGGTTATTCTCGAACTGGAGAGAAGTGATCGCTCCCGAAAATGACGTCAAAATGATGCATTTCTCGAAAAGCTTGTATAGTTTTATACGAGAGTCTACGTCATTTTGACGTCACTCCCGCACAACGAACTCTCTCCCTCGTTTCGAGAATAAGGCCCCTGAACGCCTCGGTACGCGTTTCATAGGCGATCTTTGTGTTGGTAAGTCTGCCCGATGCCTTCCTCCGCCTCCATATTTTATGATTATTTTCAAGGAAGCTGCCTACGTCCCTTGAGGAAAGCCTCGTGTGTGACGTTGCGTCGGTGCTTTGCACGTACTTCAGAATCATAAGTTGACTGTTTTGTTCTTGTTCTGTTGTAAAAATTGGAGTATTCGTGTTGACGCAAGGGTGAATTTATATTAAAGCAGTACACAATCAGGCCTATTCTGTAACTTTTTTCGGATCGAATCGAAATGTATAACGGAAATCGGAATGTTTTCAAACCAAAATATTCAGTCTGTATTATATTTTTTGGGTATGGTCTGTGATATTCTGTAAAGAAGGTAGAACACATCAGCTATTAACATTCTGTAAAACATTTTAATATAATGGAGCAGAATTACGGCATACTAATTCAACAACATTACGATCCGATCTGTCAAATTCACTGATTTCGATTCAATTTGAGTTACAGAATAGGGGGGATTGTTATTAAAAAGTGAGACATTAATAATATAGTCAGCGAATTTTATGGAAACAGGTACGGTAGAATATAATACGTGGGATGATAAATGTAAAAGTAACAGGTTAGGTTTTATAATTACAGATTACAGTTCAAGTATAATGGAAATTAAAAATCCCAGCGGGGATCATGGAAAAGTTTCAATATTGCAGGTTATGGGTGATCCAAACTTAGAAATTTTAGACATTGCTGTGCTTCGTCCAGGTTCCTCACACGACAGTGTCATATTTGATTGGTCAATAGTTCATGTGTGATTTGAGGAGAGGCAGGTGTACTCTCGGGAGACAGTGGCTATCGCTATCAACCTTATTTAGCCGGCGTTTAGTTGATAGACGAACCATCAAAATTTAACGAGCTTGGGTGGACTGTCTTTTAAACGGAACTTATACCCATTGTGGTTGCCTAATGGTCGCATCTCAAATCACGACCACTGTGACCACTCAGCTGATTAGTCAGACAACGTAAAATAACTACGGATTAAACAAAATCGATAACGTCGCCCATGAACTAAACGCAGAATTATTACCATAAACGCAGAATGACAAATAAAATTACAACAGAGTACACAAAGAGACAGTTTCTATGCTTATCTCGCTTAATTAAATACAAAACATCACAAGCCGTTACTTGTGCTTATGCTGTTCTGCACAACATAGACCGGAGTGTAAATGATGATGTAGCGGGCGATGAAGAAGTGGAAGACGGTACAGAAGTTATATATAAATGTTCATGACAATGTTGGCATTGAATTTCGTAGACAGTTTATATTATGAGACAATAGGTGCTTTCCTTTTACCACAAATCTCACCTCAGATCAGATAAGCGTCATTTCCGCTAGCATATTCAAGTGAGTTTGAATTGAGATATCGACCTTCCACCTTGCCGCTCGATCATTCCCATTGGTTGCTAGATTGAAATATCCGTTCAAACATTTACTTATTCATGCTACCGGAAATGACGTTTAAGTGATCTGAGGTAAGATTTGTGGCAAAAGGAATGCAGCTATTGTTAAAATGTATGTATTCCTATCAAATAAATTATTTTCATTAAAATGTTGTATGTTTTTCATAACTTGACAGTTTAGTAGAAAAAAAAAACATTTATTATTTGAAAGAAAAGTAAGGAATTAATACGATATAAATTAGCAAAAGTTCTACTTGTCAATCAAACAACAGTGTTTATTTTTAGAAACCAAGCTTCAATAAAACATGTGCTATTAATGTCAATTATGGAATGTCATGATTTAAATCCCGAAACAAGAATATCAATATTATAAATAACTCGGGCAACTTTCAAATCCAGTAGCCATTAGCCATGCGTTTCCATTATTTTAGTATATTGAATCTTACTTTGTTATCAAGTCAGTAACTGTATTTTTGTTAACGCTGAAATTCTGAGCAATTTGTCTAACTGTAACACTCTTTCTATGCAAGCAGCCATCCTAGCTTTTTAAACAATATTTACTGTATGTATGATTGACAATCAATGAGTGACCATTTCAAATAATTTTAAATTTATGGTCGGTAGCAGTTTTACACAGCTTAAAAAGTCTTGTCCTAGTTCTTTATGATAGCAATAGTACTTTGTAAATATTTGAGGTTATATATTTCATTTGATAATTGCTTAACACATTGTTTAAAACGTGAAGGAGGACATTTCGAACATTTATTATAATGTTTTTGTTAACAAAATAAATCTTAATTACTTTTACTCAATTTTACTTAATTACTCGTTTTGTTTTCTCTTAGCACGCTTCTAGCAGCTCAGGTTGGCAACACGTGAGAAAGCCTTGAACGAGGAACTCCTCGAGGAAGCACTAAGAATACAGGCATTAGAGACTTACAAGAAACCGTATCATACTAAGAACTTCAGAATTCCATTTTTTAATAACTAACTTTACAGGTAGGGATCAGGGAGATCAAGATAGGAAACGGCCATAGGAAATGCGATCATTAAAAATAATTAAAAATACGAGCGTCTGGCTGCAGATCCACCTACAGCCAATCAGAACTGATCAGAACAAGGATAGGTCAAATTACCAATCAGAAGCGTATACCACGCTCTAGCCAATATCGACTTAGCATTCAATAGAGTAGTTCATATTTCACGTGACGTAAAAGAATAAGGCAAAGTAATTCAAATTTTTGAATTCAAACTTAGGAATGCAGTTTCAATAATAGTGGTGTGATTCATACTAAACGGTACTATTGAGCTGGTGAACCAAAAGAACGTCTTAGCTTAAAGCTGGAGAAAGAAATACAGCAATGAATGAAAATACTTTTATTTGTCATGTTTGTGGCTCAATATATAAGTCAAATATAACTAATTTTAAATATTTCAACAAAAATAACATTGTGGAAAATGTTGTCAGCAAAATAAAAAATTTAGAAACTAATTGTGATTTCACATTTACAAAATTTGAAAAATTAGAAAATGAAAATTTAGAACGCCATTTAGATGTCGATCATAACGTTAAACAAGACGTTACATTTTGGCAGTATTGATGTACCATTGGCGACAGAAAAAATGAGGACAAGTCGTAGCGATTTTAACGTTCTTTTACTAATGTAAGTGAAACTTCTAATTCAGTTTGCAGTCGTTTCCATAGCAATGTGTTTAATATCATTTTAATCAAATATATGGCATTATCGAAGATAATCATGCTAACATCCTATGTTCCGGATTGAAAACTGCTACTACCTGCGACAGTATGTATATCACAACTGATGATGCTGCAGAACAAGACAGTGTTGTACAAGAAGTTACTAATTGGACTATTAATTCTGATGAAAGTAATTATACTGTGAAAAAAATTAATTTGAGTAGCAGCCATGAATGTAAATTGAAATGTGTTATATGTGAATGTTGCGTGCACGTATATTCTTGAACATGCACAGATTATTTAATACATGCTATTGTATGTAAACACATACATAAAGTAGGTATTACTTATTATTATTAACAAAAAAGGTATAGGTATCCACAAGTAACGAAGTTCTCAATAATTAAGACAAAGAGGAAATTCAAATGCCTTTAAAAACTTTAAAACGAAATAATAATTTACAAACAGTACACACAGAAATTAATAATAACATTACTGAGGTTTCAGAATATTGTAAAAATAGTAAAAATTACGACTTATTAACTAAGATAAGCAATTACTTACAATTAATGAATAAAATGGTTAACAGGGTGAACCCTGAATGCTGGAGCATTCGTGCAAGACAAATCAAAAAATAATAATCGATAGTGAAGCAATTCTCAGGAAATGGAAAAACAAATATTTCCTCTCTACAAGAATCTGATTGTAATAAATTAAATAAGTACTTTGTAACTTCGGTCTCGGACTTATGTGATAATGTTAATGCTACTTCGGAAAGGACTTTTGATAATTACCTGTCTCAGATAAGACCAAATAAGTTCTCTCTTTTTTTTATCTCCTGTAACTGAAAATGAAATATTAAATATCGTCACAGCTTTAAAAAATAAATGGAGCTCTGGTTATGATGAGATTCCTCCTTTTGTGCTAAAAAAATGCATTTCTGCAGTTGTAACTCCTCTAACCTGCATTATAAATAAATGTTTTACCGAAGGTACTTTCCCGGAGAGTTTAAAAATTGCAGAAGTAGTTCCGATATACAAAAAAGGTGATCCCGAATCTTTTAGTAATTATAGGCCGGTCAGTCTACTGACTACTTTTTCAAAAATTTTTGAGACTAATCTCGAAAAGAATAATTGAATTCTTTAAAACTCATAAGTTGATCAGCAATCACCAGCATGGTTTCCTAAAGTCTAAAAGCACCCAAACTGCCATTTACGACCTTATTGAAAACATTTTAGATAATTTAGATAAAGCTGCCTTAGCCGGTACCTTACTGATTGACTTATCCCATGCTTTCGATACGATAGATCACGAATGCTTGCTCCTAAAATTGGAAAGGTACGGCGTGAGAGGTTTGCCTCTAAAATTAATTGCCTCCTTTTTGTCTGAGCGTTCGCAAAGGGTCATAATTAATGGCTCTGTCTGATTTGCTCACTATAAAAAAAGGCGTTCCTCAAGGTAGCATACTTGGCCCAATCCTTTTTCTTATTTATGTTAACGACCTACCGAACTGTTTACTTAACAATACTTCAAAACTTATAAACTATGCGGACGAGACAAATGTCATAATCACTGCGGATAGCATAACTAAAATTATTGAATCTTCTAATTGCTGTTTTGAAAAGTAATAAACTTTTAATTAATCATGAAAAAACTAACTTTATATTCTTTAAAACTAAATGGTCTAAAATAGTCTTCCCAAACAGGGTCACTCTTGGCAAAAATGTGACAGACTGTTGCACAAGTACTAAATTCTTAGGTTTAGTTACAGATGAGTGCCTATCTTTTGAAGAACATATAAGCAATCTTTCAAAAAAATTATCTAAAGCTATTTATTGTATCAGAATTTTGAAAAGATACCTACCTTCTAACTGCATTAAGATGATTTACTATGGTTATTTTTACTCTCACTTAAAATATAGAATTATGTTTTATGGAAGTAGCAGTCATATGGAACATATCTTTCTTCAACAGAAGGCTGTTCTACGTATAATGAAAGGAATGGCGCCGAGAGATAGTTGTCGTGGTAAATTTAAGGAGGAAAACATACTTACAGTTTATGCTCTTTATATTTTTTAATGTCTAAGGTTTCTTAATGACATTGATGTGAAATATTTTCAAGATATGGGTGCTCACTCTTATGATACGCGTCGACACACTTTGAGTGTACCCCGACATAAGCTAACTCTTTATGAAAGAGGTCCTTTCTATAGCAGTATTAAATTGTATAATATGCTACCTCTGAAAATGAGACAGAAATTAAAGGAACACTCTTTCAAGTCGGAACTTTGGGACTTCTTGATGGGTGTCGAACCGTATTCTATTAATGAATTTATTATCTATTGTAGAAATAGTCAGAATTAATGTTACACTTTTTGACGTCTTATGTATTACCTTGTGTTCATTTTAGGTGTGTGCTTTACCTTTGTACAATGTTCTTACACAATAAATTACTATTATTATTATTATAAAGAAAAAAAGAAATGCCATAATTCGTCTAGGAAAACCTTTCCCAAAAGAAGTATATTAGATTCATAGCATGTTAAATGAGAATTAGAATTATATTCCAGAAAAAAGTGTGCATTTTAGTGTCCGTTAAAAGGATTCGTATTACAAAAGATTAAAAGTTAACTAGTAACTAAAGTACTAGCCTTTACAGTTTTAATAAAATCAATTCCAAGCGATTTAAAACTGCTACTTATGTAGCTATTTAGTTGAAAGTTTCACTGAAATTAGAAATGGACCTCCTTTAAACTCTGTTTCTTCTGATTAAATGTTGCACTGAAATAAAAACACGTCTCATTAGAGTTCAAAGTGTCATGCAATTTTCTTACTTATCATATCTATTGATGCCATTCTTGAAATATAACACAGTATCCACCCTGACCCGATGTTCAAATGAATATTACGATTGGCATCCTAATAAACATGAAACATCCATGTGACATCACAGAAAGTCGAAAAGCATTCACACTTGTAACGTTTCTTTGTGACGTGAATATGATATCGCTGTGATATCTATGTAATCGGTTCTGTAGGAATAAAATTTAAAAACACTCCAGAAAGCCTCATGCACAATGAGGTAGAAATAATAATAATAGTAATAATAATAACATAATATATACGTTATATAATTAATTTTGCTAATATGTTAGTCACAGAAGACGGACATTAAACGTGAAAATGCCGTTATTTTCACCATTTGCTTACATCAGGGTGATGTTATTTTGTTTACTGGGATTGGATATCATATTTTTAATTGTTGTAAGTAAAAATAATAATATTAATACAAAAGAAACATAGAGTATGGTATAAAAGCCAGGTTGAGTTTCTGCTGGTTTAAGGATCTCCGAGTTCTAACTGGTAGCATGCTGTAAAATATCTAACACGATTTGCTGTGTTGGTGCAAAATCCATATTCATGATATAACAGCTGATCTTGTGTACACTAAAAATTTACACGTTTTAATCATAATGTTACGGAATGAGTTTAAACTTTAAAATATTGCGGCCTGACTTACGTGTCAAATTATTAACTTCCAAAGTAAAAGCAAGGTTATGAGCACCATGACGGCCTGATTACGGCTACCAGTACCAGTTACCATATTATTTTTAACGATTCTCTAAGTTTTAAACCTTATTTTGTTTCACCAGCTTAATTAGTGTCTTTTAATGTGAACCACATCACTATCGGAACTGTATTCGTAAGTTTGAATTCGAAAATTTGAATTACTTTGTCCTATTCTAATTGGCCACAGTGTATTATAATGTGATTGATAATTTGAGCTATCCTTGTTCTGATTGGCTGTAGGGGGATCTGCAACTAGTCGCTCGTATTAAAAATTCTAGTAGTTAACATCTGAAACACCAGATAGTGTGTAAAACGCGTCAAAGAGGAATTAAACACGCACTGAAAAATCGAAATCAAAGCTAATTTGCTAAAAGATTATACACGATAAATTCAAGAAAGTTGTTAAAATGCGCATTAAAATTGCTGTTTGTGAAAATCACCAAAGCTACAGAATCACATCAAAATGACTTTCGATCTAGTCAATTACAACGTGTTCTATATTACCGATAGGCAGCGTCAGTGTTAACATCTGAGACTACAGATGGCGCGACAATACGATGGTCGCTTCGTTCCTATCTTAACCTCCATGATCCTTGCTTACAGGCTAACAGATCTTACGGTCCTTACAGATATGCGCAGAATTGACCCATTAAACTTGTTTGATAAACCAGGCCTTATTATAATAGCTGCTTTCGTTCATACATCATAACCAATGATTACTAATCATAAATACTGGATTCACTTCGTGCACTTTCGTAACTTTCTTCCGTTCATTTTATGAAATATGAGTTTCATTTCTTCGTTTTTTTATAG
>CATVHZ010000032.1:0-15834 GCA_958336345.1 Dorcus parallelipipedus | reverse complement strand
GGGTAGATTACGGGTGTTAATAATGAGCCGTTCGCAGATTCATGTTTACACATATGTTCTTAGACATGCATGGCTTAATCTTTTATCTGAGCATATCACCGCTGGCAGGATCAACCAGGTAACTTTTGAAAAGCCACCATTCGCGAGACACCTTACGGCGAATCACGATAGAGAATCGACGAGGAGAGCAACGCTTTCGCGAATACTCGAGAACACGAAGATCCGATCGTTTTCACATGAACTTCCCAATATCACGAGGATGTTGGACCGAATGTGTCAACGTTTACGCATTTGCGCAATGAACAGTAGAATAGCTCGACCCGCACGAAGCGGGTCGCGCCGTATGATTTGCACTGCAGACGTCTCTTCATACGAAGAAACAGCAGTAACCTATCACGATCGCTCAGCGAACAGCCCGAAGACTGCTCACTTCACAAATAGAACCCGCTGGCATTCCCAGCCTGTGCCGACTACGTGTAAGAGTCCCACCTTTGCAGAAAAGTAACGTGACGAGAAGGTCGCTACCTCCATCATACGGGAATCTACCTAGAATGTCAACGGTAAGGGTCGTACCGTGAAATCCTGTACCAAGTCCAAAATCGTTGGTCCTTACCGTGAAATTCGACCAAGTCCAAAATCAAACGATAATCTCACCAAGTTAGATTAGATCTGGGAAAAGTCTCCGGCCACACACATCGGAGGCCATAAACCTTCGGTCCCAGAGGCAATTCTGACTTTCAAACCATATTAACTATTTCATATCGAGATTGGCAACCCCGTGAATGTTCCATTTTGGTGAGTAGCAAGCAAAAAACGAACGGTCAATGGCAGAGTCTCAACAGATCGCTTCTTTCGAAGCTTTTCCCTAGAATCCCGAATGACCCCTGATTCGTGCGCTTCACTAATTAGATAAGAAGGCATTTGGCTACCTTTCAAAGTCCATACCCAACCCTGGCCACCCTTCCAAAAAAGGACAAGTCTAGATCCGGGACAAGTCTCCGGCTACCTTTCGATCAAAAACACAAGTTCAAAGTCGGGACAAGTCTCCGGCTACCCTTCGATCAAAAACACAAGTTCAAAATCGGGACAAGTCTCCGGCCACCTTTCGAAACACAAAGACAAACCGAACGGTCAACGGCAGAGTCTCAACAGATCGCGACATGCGTCGCTCTACTGAGTACAACACCTCGACCACTACTCAAGTAGTCTACAAGAGATCTCGCGCCCCGACATTGAAACGGAATGGTCCGTTGTGACAACCTGAACAGATTCCCCGAACAGGTAAGGTCATAGATAAGGGCATACGCAGTAGCCTTGCGGCGTACTTAACAAAAGCCTCCCGACACCGGGGAGCCAAAACATAGTTACCTTTATTAGCCCCGATTCTAACTTAGAGGCTTTCAGTTATAATCAAACAGATGGTAGCTTCGCAGCATTGGTCTATCGACCAGCCGCATGAACCAGTGGTCCGAACCTACGGTTCCTCTCGTACTAAGTAGGATTACTATTGCAACAACCAGTCAACAGTAGGGTAAAACTAACCTGTCTCACGACGGTCTAAACCCAGCTCACGTTCCCTATTAGAGGGTGAACAATCCAACGCTTGGCGAATTCTGCTTCGCAATGATAGGAAGAGCCGACATCGAAGGATCAAAAAGCAACGTCGCTATGGACGCTTGGCTGCCACAAGCCAGTTATCCCTGTGGTAATTTTTCTGACACCTCAAACTTGAAACCATCAAGGTTTTAAGGATCGATAGGCCACGCTTTCGCGGTCTGTATTAGTACTGAAAATCAAGATCAAGTGGGCTTTTGCCCTTTTGCTCTACGAGAGGTTTCCGTCCCCTCTGAGCACACCTTAGGACACCTACGTTACGTTTTGATAGATGTACCGCCCCAGTCAAACTCCCGGCCTGACACTGTCTTCGGTCCGAGTCGCAAAGGCTCCGAGAGCCGATGCTTAACACCAGAAGGAAGGAGAACGAGCTCCAATCCTCGCATTACCGAATAAGTAAAGAATCGATGAAAGTAGTGGTATTTCAATTGCGACCGAAGTCTCCCACTTATACTACGTCTCTCAAGACTCGTCACAGAGTCAAACTAGAGTCAAACTCAACAGGGTCTTCTTTCCCCGCTGTTTTTTCCAAGCCCGTTCCCTTGGCTGTGGTTTCGCTAGATAGTAGATAGGGACAGTGGGAATCTCGTTAATCCATTCATGCGCGTCACTAATTAGATGACGAGGCATTTGGCTACCTTAAGAGAGTCATAGTTACTCCCGCCGTTTACCCGCGCTTAAGCAGATTACTCCACGTTAACATTCAGAGCACTGGGCAGAAATCAGAGATAGTCAACGTCCGCAAGGACCATCTATCTCCTCTGTTTTAATTAGACAGTCGGATTCCCCGAGTCCGTACCAGTTCTAAGTCAACCGTTAAGTGTCGCACGAAGTACATACGCCGAAACGCATGCACGCAGCTAGGCAAGTCCACAAGGCAACGACGCCATTAGATCAAGCCGACCCGAGAGCCAACCCAATCAAAGCGCCGTCGACCAAGCTTCATTGCAAAGCCCGTACAGACCGGTCCTTAGAGCCAATCCTTATTCCGAAGGTAGGGATCTAATTTGCCGACTTCCCTTATCTACATTATTCTATCGACTAGAGGCTACGAACCTTGGAGACCTGCTGCGGATATGGGTACGATCAGTATTGTGAATTGAATTGCTCCCTTGGCTTTTCAAGGGCCAAGCGCGATACACGGGACACCACAGAAACCGTGGCGCTATACGGAAACAACGTCCCTATCTCCGGCTGAACCGTTTCCAGGGAGTCCGTTCCTTAACTAGAGAAGAGATCTCTAGCCCGGATCACACTTAGCATCGCCAAGTTCGAATGCGTTACCGCCAATGCAGACTTGCGTCTACAAATTCACAATTACAGGTACGGGAATATTAACCCGTTTCCCTTTCGACATTAGACGAGAAGCACGAGGCTCGACGTCAATGATACAAGGCATTAGCCAGTATCTTAGGATCGACTCACCCACATTCAACTACTGTTCACGTGGAACCCTTCTCCACTTCAGTCATCAAGATTCTCACTTGATTATTTGCTACTGCCACCAAGATCTGCACCGATGGAAGCTCCAGCTGGGCCTACGCCCTAAGCCTTCGACGCTAACCACCGCGACACACCTACTCGTTGAGGCCAGACGCACGAAACGTACAAGCCAACAACGGTTGGGCTTAGGTCCCCCGCTCAAGCGCCATCCATTTTCGGGGCTGATTGATTCGGCAGGTGAGTTGTTACACACTCCTTAGCGGATTCCGACTTCCATGGCCACCGTCCTGCTGTCTATATCAATCAACACCCTTTATGGGGTCTCATGAGCGGAGAGTTAGGCACCTTATCCCAACGTTTGGTTCATCCCACATCGCCAGTTCTGCTTACCAAAAATGGCCCACTTGGCACTCGTTTTCGCAGCCACGGTTCACTTAAGCAACCGCGACATCATACCCATTGAAAGTTTGAGAATAGGTCGAGAACATTTCGTCCCCAATTCCTCTAATCATTAGCTTTACAAGATACAACAAACATAAGTGCCAGCTATCCTGGGGGAAACTTCGGTGTGAACCAGCTACTAGATGGTTCGATTAGTCTTTCGCCCCTATACCCGAGTCCGACGATCGATTTGCACGTCAGAACCGCTTCGGACTTCCATCAGAGTTTCCTCTGACTTCGTCCTGCTCAGGCATAGTTCACCATCTTTCGGGTCCTAGTGTGTACGCTCCATCTCCACACCACTGCAAGCAGTAGGCATGGGACTATGTTGCGCCGCCGGCCGAAACCGACGGATCACATATCAGACGAACGAGCCGCCCTTCACATTTATTGCGCCAATAGGTTTTGATACCCAATGACTCGCGTACATACTAGACTTCTTGGTCCGTGTTTCAAGACGGGTCGGATAGGTGGTCGACTTTCACATACCGGGATTGAACCATAGGCGAGCAGCCACTAACCAGCCCTCGCACGAGGCAGCCAGACATGTCCGACTACCAAGCAGAGAACTACCCAGCAACTGACCGCGCAGAGGCCTGGTCAACTTTACGATTAGCAAGCATATCAACTTCCGACAACAGAAGACTACCAGGCAAGCCTGGGCCACTCTGAAGCCTTCAGAAGAGCCTGCCAAACGTCCCAGCACGTACCGACAATGAATGCACGCCCGACCACGAGCCGAAGTCCGATCGCGAACGCTGAACACTGCCAGTTTCGTCAACTCTATCCGCTTAGCCCCACGTGGTTTCACATTCTCTTGAACTCTCTCTTCAAAGTTCTTTGCAACTTTCCTTCACAGTACTTGTTCGCTATCGAAGTCTTGGTCATATTTAGCCTTAGATGTGGTATACCACCCACTTTGAGCTGCACTTCCAAGCAACTCTACTCCAAGACGCGCCCAACCAGCCAAGTCGAGATCCTTACGGGCCTAGCACCCACTATGGGAAGTCGCGTTCGAGCGAACTTCGGACCTCAACGAAAACCAGACAGACACGCCTATACGTGACACCTCACCATAGGTAGAACCTAGGCGATTACACGCTGGGCTTTTCCCGTTTCACTCGCCGTTACTCAGGGAATCCTTGTTAGTTTCTTTTCCTCCGCTTACTGATATGCTTAAGTTCAGCGGGTAGTCACGCTTGAGATTAGGTTGATTCGTACTAGAATCCTCGAATGCCGATAAGTCTCCCATAGCATGCTGTGCTTCGCCCGTACTAGAGGCACGACGGGAATAGGGTAATGCGCAGACGAAAGCCAAAGAGCGGCGGCTTACGTGCTGTATCGCAACGTCCTATCACGAAGACACAGACAAGAGACACGACGAGGTTCGGTTTGCAGTGTTTGCACACCACAAGCTTTGCCACAATAGATCCGATGACGGGAACTTACCGAGAAGCTCGCGCCACGACAAAGTCCCACACGATCGGTGCGGGACACAATAGTACATTCAACACTAATCCAAACGTGCCGGCGATTATCTCGCCGGCGCCATGTGCATTCAACGATTTCGTGCTCATTGTATCTGCAATTCGCACTACTTATCGCAGCTAGCTGCGATCTTCATCGAACCAAGACTCTAGTGATCCACCACGTAGAGTTGTACGTATTTCGCCGAGCGATGCAGCCGTGAAGCCGCTCCGCAAGACTAGTAATATTTCAATGTTACTTCGGTTGTGGTTTTGCTGGGCACCAACACTTCGAGGCCGTGTTAGTTTTTAATGCTTCACCGCGAGGACCGAACCATCCAAGCGACGATGCCGTGACCGCCAACGTGCACGGAAGAGCACGCTCTGACTGACGCCACCTAGCAACCCAACGTTCCGTCATTCAAAACCAAACATTCATTCGATTCCATTCAATTCAGATAATTACAAGTACGTAATAGGTTGATCGACAATGATCCGCGGTCAGGTTCTCCTAATCGCACCTTGTTACGACTTTTGCCCGGTTCAAGCCACTGCGATTAATGCGGTTTCTATCAGTGAAGGGAAACCCAACGCCGAAAGTCCCCGCATTTCTCGAGGCAACTCAGTCCCGGGCAGCGACGGGCGGTGTGTACAAAGGGCAGGGACGTAATCAGCATGAGCTAATGACTCATACTTACTGGGAATTCCTCGTTCAAGAGAAATAATTGCAATCCTCTATTCCAAACACGAAAAGCTTTCAAAAGATTACCCAGACCTTTCGGCCAAGGAAGATAACGCTTGCTGCACTTTCCAGTGTAGCGCGCGTGCAGCCCCGAACATCTAAGGGCATCACAGACCTGTTATTACTCAATCTCATGCGGTTGAACACCGCTTATCCCTCTAAGAAGTAGATACGACGAAACTATCGCACCACTAGTTAGCAGGTTAGAGTCTCGTTCGTTATCGGAATAAACCAGACAGATCAATCCACGAACTAAGAACGGCCATGCACCACCAACCACCAAATCAAGAAAGAACTATCAATCTGTCAATCATTATAGTGTCCGGTCCGGGTGAGATTTCCCGTGTTGAGTCAAATTAAGCCGCAGGCTCCACTCCTGGTGGTGCCCTTCCGTCAATTCCTTTAAGTTTCAGATTTGCAACCATACTACCCCCGGAACCCGAAGACTTTCGTTTCCGAGAAGCTCCCAGGCAGGGCTAAACTACCTCCACCTGATCGCTAGTTGGCATAGTTTACGGTCAGAACTAGGGCGGTATCTAATCGCCTTCGATCCTCTGACTTTCGTTCTTGATTAATGAAAACATTCTTGGCAAATGCTTTCGCAATAGGTCGTCTCGCTGCGGTCCAAGAATTTCACCTCTCACGCAGCGATACGGATGCCCCCGAGTTGTTCCTTTTAATCATTACTTCAATCCCAAGACCAACAGAATGGACCGAAGTCATATTCTATTATTCCATGATAAAGCATTCAAGCAAACGCCTGTTTTAATCACATTGATTTAATCAAAGTTACAACACCAGTCACCGCAGCCGAAGCTACGGAAAACCGGCGAAACAGTCCAGACTAGCAGTATCTCACATGGAGAACTACAGTCATGAACTTAGATCCAACTACGAGCTTTTTAACCGCAGCAATGACGATATACACGTTGGGAGCTGGAATTACCGCGGCTGCTGGCACCAGACTTGCCCTCCCATAGACTTCGTTAAAGTCTTTAAGTTGTGCTCATTTCAATGACAGACCTCAAAGAGATCTGTCTCGTTATTGATAGTCACTACCTCCTCGAATTGAGAGTGGGTAATTTACGCGCCTGCTGCCTTCCTTGGATGTGATAGCCGTTTCTAAGGCTAGCTCTCCGGAGTCGAACCCTTATTCTCCGTTACCCGTTACAACCATGGAAGACACATAGACTTCCATCAATAGTTGATAGGGCACCCGCTCGACCAGTACGTCGCCGGTACAAGACCATGCGATCCGCAAAATTATTCAGAGTCACCAAGAGGGTTGCCCCAATCGGCCTTAAACTAATAAGTGCGCACTACCATTGCTGGCGGTGCTTTGGTGCACGTTTTAGCTCCAAAATTAACGCAGATATCCGTTTTGGATACGAAGACTGGGTAGATTACGGGTGTTAATAATGAGCCGTTCGCAGATTCATGTTTACACATATGTTCTTAGACATGCATGGCTTAATCTTTTATCTGAGCATATCACCGCTGGCAGGATCAACCAGGTAACTTTTGAAAAGCCACCATTCGCGAGACACCTTACGGCGAATCACGATAGAGAATCGACGAGGAGAGCAACGCTTTCGCGAATACTCGAGAACACGAAGATCCGATCGTTTTCACATGAACTTCCCAATATCACGAGGATGTTGGACCGAATGTGTCAACGTTTACGCATTTGCGCAATGAACAGTAGAATAGCTCGACCCGCACGAAGCGGGTCGCGCCGTATGATTTGCACTGCAGACGTCTCTTCATACGAAGAAACAGCAGTAACCTATCACGATCGCTCAGCGAACAGCCCGAAGACTGCTCACTTCACAAATAGAACCCGCTGGCATTCCCAGCCTGTGCCGACTACGTGTAAGAGTCCCACCTTTGCAGAAAAGTAACGTGACGAGAAGGTCGCTACCTCCATCATACGGGAATCTACCTAGAATGTCAACGGTAAGGGTCGTACCGTGAAATCCTGTACCAAGTCCAAAATCGTTGGTCCTTACCGTGAAATTCGACCAAGTCCAAAATCAAACGATAATCTCACCAAGTTAGATTAGATCTGGGAAAAGTCTCCGGCCACACACATCGGAGGCCATAAACCTTCGGTCCCAGAGGCAATTCTGACTTTCAAACCATATTAACTATTTCATATCGAGATTGGCAACCCCGTGAATGTTCCATTTTGGTGAGTAGCAAGCAAAAAACGAACGGTCAATGGCAGAGTCTCAACAGATCGCTTCTTTCGAAGCTTTTCCCTAGAATCCCGAATGACCCCTGATTCGTGCGCTTCACTAATTAGATAAGAAGGCATTTGGCTACCTTTCAAAGTCCATACCCAACCCTGGCCACCCTTCCAAAAAAGGACAAGTCTAGATCCGGGACAAGTCTCCGGCTACCTTTCGATCAAAAACACAAGTTCAAAGTCGGGACAAGTCTCCGGCTACCCTTCGATCAAAAACACAAGTTCAAAATCGGGACAAGTCTCCGGCCACCTTTCGAAACACAAAGACAAACCGAACGGTCAACGGCAGAGTCTCAACAGATCGCGACATGCGTCGCTCTACTGAGTACAACACCTCGACCACTACTCAAGTAGTCTACAAGAGATCTCGCGCCCCGACATTGAAACGGAATGGTCCGTTGTGACAACCTGAACAGATTCCCCGAACAGGTAAGGTCATAGATAAGGGCATACGCAGTAGCCTTGCGGCGTACTTAACAAAAGCCTCCCGACACCGGGGAGCCAAAACATAGTTACCTTTATTAGCCCCGATTCTAACTTAGAGGCTTTCAGTTATAATCAAACAGATGGTAGCTTCGCAGCATTGGTCTATCGACCAGCCGCATGAACCAGTGGTCCGAACCTACGGTTCCTCTCGTACTAAGTAGGATTACTATTGCAACAACCAGTCAACAGTAGGGTAAAACTAACCTGTCTCACGACGGTCTAAACCCAGCTCACGTTCCCTATTAGAGGGTGAACAATCCAACGCTTGGCGAATTCTGCTTCGCAATGATAGGAAGAGCCGACATCGAAGGATCAAAAAGCAACGTCGCTATGGACGCTTGGCTGCCACAAGCCAGTTATCCCTGTGGTAATTTTTCTGACACCTCAAACTTGAAACCATCAAGGTTTTAAGGATCGATAGGCCACGCTTTCGCGGTCTGTATTAGTACTGAAAATCAAGATCAAGTGGGCTTTTGCCCTTTTGCTCTACGAGAGGTTTCCGTCCCCTCTGAGCACACCTTAGGACACCTACGTTACGTTTTGATAGATGTACCGCCCCAGTCAAACTCCCGGCCTGACACTGTCTTCGGTCCGAGTCGCAAAGGCTCCGAGAGCCGATGCTTAACACCAGAAGGAAGGAGAACGAGCTCCAATCCTCGCATTACCGAATAAGTAAAGAATCGATGAAAGTAGTGGTATTTCAATTGCGACCGAAGTCTCCCACTTATACTACGTCTCTCAAGACTCGTCACAGAGTCAAACTAGAGTCAAACTCAACAGGGTCTTCTTTCCCCGCTGTTTTTTCCAAGCCCGTTCCCTTGGCTGTGGTTTCGCTAGATAGTAGATAGGGACAGTGGGAATCTCGTTAATCCATTCATGCGCGTCACTAATTAGATGACGAGGCATTTGGCTACCTTAAGAGAGTCATAGTTACTCCCGCCGTTTACCCGCGCTTAAGCAGATTACTCCACGTTAACATTCAGAGCACTGGGCAGAAATCAGAGATAGTCAACGTCCGCAAGGACCATCTATCTCCTCTGTTTTAATTAGACAGTCGGATTCCCCGAGTCCGTACCAGTTCTAAGTCAACCGTTAAGTGTCGCACGAAGTACATACGCCGAAACGCATGCACGCAGCTAGGCAAGTCCACAAGGCAACGACGCCATTAGATCAAGCCGACCCGAGAGCCAACCCAATCAAAGCGCCGTCGACCAAGCTTCATTGCAAAGCCCGTACAGACCGGTCCTTAGAGCCAATCCTTATTCCGAAGGTAGGGATCTAATTTGCCGACTTCCCTTATCTACATTATTCTATCGACTAGAGGCTACGAACCTTGGAGACCTGCTGCGGATATGGGTACGATCAGTATTGTGAATTGAATTGCTCCCTTGGCTTTTCAAGGGCCAAGCGCGATACACGGGACACCACAGAAACCGTGGCGCTATACGGAAACAACGTCCCTATCTCCGGCTGAACCGTTTCCAGGGAGTCCGTTCCTTAACTAGAGAAGAGATCTCTAGCCCGGATCACACTTAGCATCGCCAAGTTCGAATGCGTTACCGCCAATGCAGACTTGCGTCTACAAATTCACAATTACAGGTACGGGAATATTAACCCGTTTCCCTTTCGACATTAGACGAGAAGCACGAGGCTCGACGTCAATGATACAAGGCATTAGCCAGTATCTTAGGATCGACTCACCCACATTCAACTACTGTTCACGTGGAACCCTTCTCCACTTCAGTCATCAAGATTCTCACTTGATTATTTGCTACTGCCACCAAGATCTGCACCGATGGAAGCTCCAGCTGGGCCTACGCCCTAAGCCTTCGACGCTAACCACCGCGACACACCTACTCGTTGAGGCCAGACGCACGAAACGTACAAGCCAACAACGGTTGGGCTTAGGTCCCCCGCTCAAGCGCCATCCATTTTCGGGGCTGATTGATTCGGCAGGTGAGTTGTTACACACTCCTTAGCGGATTCCGACTTCCATGGCCACCGTCCTGCTGTCTATATCAATCAACACCCTTTATGGGGTCTCATGAGCGGAGAGTTAGGCACCTTATCCCAACGTTTGGTTCATCCCACATCGCCAGTTCTGCTTACCAAAAATGGCCCACTTGGCACTCGTTTTCGCAGCCACGGTTCACTTAAGCAACCGCGACATCATACCCATTGAAAGTTTGAGAATAGGTCGAGAACATTTCGTCCCCAATTCCTCTAATCATTAGCTTTACAAGATACAACAAACATAAGTGCCAGCTATCCTGGGGGAAACTTCGGTGTGAACCAGCTACTAGATGGTTCGATTAGTCTTTCGCCCCTATACCCGAGTCCGACGATCGATTTGCACGTCAGAACCGCTTCGGACTTCCATCAGAGTTTCCTCTGACTTCGTCCTGCTCAGGCATAGTTCACCATCTTTCGGGTCCTAGTGTGTACGCTCCATCTCCACACCACTGCAAGCAGTAGGCATGGGACTATGTTGCGCCGCCGGCCGAAACCGACGGATCACATATCAGACGAACGAGCCGCCCTTCACATTTATTGCGCCAATAGGTTTTGATACCCAATGACTCGCGTACATACTAGACTTCTTGGTCCGTGTTTCAAGACGGGTCGGATAGGTGGTCGACTTTCACATACCGGGATTGAACCATAGGCGAGCAGCCACTAACCAGCCCTCGCACGAGGCAGCCAGACATGTCCGACTACCAAGCAGAGAACTACCCAGCAACTGACCGCGCAGAGGCCTGGTCAACTTTACGATTAGCAAGCATATCAACTTCCGACAACAGAAGACTACCAGGCAAGCCTGGGCCACTCTGAAGCCTTCAGAAGAGCCTGCCAAACGTCCCAGCACGTACCGACAATGAATGCACGCCCGACCACGAGCCGAAGTCCGATCGCGAACGCTGAACACTGCCAGTTTCGTCAACTCTATCCGCTTAGCCCCACGTGGTTTCACATTCTCTTGAACTCTCTCTTCAAAGTTCTTTGCAACTTTCCTTCACAGTACTTGTTCGCTATCGAAGTCTTGGTCATATTTAGCCTTAGATGTGGTATACCACCCACTTTGAGCTGCACTTCCAAGCAACTCTACTCCAAGACGCGCCCAACCAGCCAAGTCGAGATCCTTACGGGCCTAGCACCCACTATGGGAAGTCGCGTTCGAGCGAACTTCGGACCTCAACGAAAACCAGACAGACACGCCTATACGTGACACCTCACCATAGGTAGAACCTAGGCGATTACACGCTGGGCTTTTCCCGTTTCACTCGCCGTTACTCAGGGAATCCTTGTTAGTTTCTTTTCCTCCGCTTACTGATATGCTTAAGTTCAGCGGGTAGTCACGCTTGAGATTAGGTTGATTCGTACTAGAATCCTCGAATGCCGATAAGTCTCCCATAGCATGCTGTGCTTCGCCCGTACTAGAGGCACGACGGGAATAGGGTAATGCGCAGACGAAAGCCAAAGAGCGGCGGCTTACGTGCTGTATCGCAACGTCCTATCACGAAGACACAGACAAGAGACACGACGAGGTTCGGTTTGCAGTGTTTGCACACCACAAGCTTTGCCACAATAGATCCGATGACGGGAACTTACCGAGAAGCTCGCGCCACGACAAAGTCCCACACGATCGGTGCGGGACACAATAGTACATTCAACACTAATCCAAACGTGCCGGCGATTATCTCGCCGGCGCCATGTGCATTCAACGATTTCGTGCTCATTGTATCTGCAATTCGCACTACTTATCGCAGCTAGCTGCGATCTTCATCGAACCAAGACTCTAGTGATCCACCACGTAGAGTTGTACGTATTTCGCCGAGCGATGCAGCCGTGAAGCCGCTCCGCAAGACTAGTAATATTTCAATGTTACTTCGGTTGTGGTTTTGCTGGGCACCAACACTTCGAGGCCGTGTTAGTTTTTAATGCTTCACCGCGAGGACCGAACCATCCAAGCGACGATGCCGTGACCGCCAACGTGCACGGAAGAGCACGCTCTGACTGACGCCACCTAGCAACCCAACGTTCCGTCATTCAAAACCAAACATTCATTCGATTCCATTCAATTCAGATAATTACAAGTACGTAATAGGTTGATCGACAATGATCCGCGGTCAGGTTCTCCTAATCGCACCTTGTTACGACTTTTGCCCGGTTCAAGCCACTGCGATTAATGCGGTTTCTATCAGTGAAGGGAAACCCAACGCCGAAAGTCCCCGCATTTCTCGAGGCAACTCAGTCCCGGGCAGCGACGGGCGGTGTGTACAAAGGGCAGGGACGTAATCAGCATGAGCTAATGACTCATACTTACTGGGAATTCCTCGTTCAAGAGAAATAATTGCAATCCTCTATTCCAAACACGAAAAGCTTTCAAAAGATTACCCAGACCTTTCGGCCAAGGAAGATAACGCTTGCTGCACTTTCCAGTGTAGCGCGCGTGCAGCCCCGAACATCTAAGGGCATCACAGACCTGTTATTACTCAATCTCATGCGGTTGAACACCGCTTATCCCTCTAAGAAGTAGATACGACGAAACTATCGCACCACTAGTTAGCAGGTTAGAGTCTCGTTCGTTATCGGAATAAACCAGACAGATCAATCCACGAACTAAGAACGGCCATGCACCACCAACCACCAAATCAAGAAAGAACTATCAATCTGTCAATCATTATAGTGTCCGGTCCGGGTGAGATTTCCCGTGTTGAGTCAAATTAAGCCGCAGGCTCCACTCCTGGTGGTGCCCTTCCGTCAATTCCTTTAAGTTTCAGATTTGCAACCATACTACCCCCGGAACCCGAAGACTTTCGTTTCCGAGAAGCTCCCAGGCAGGGCTAAACTACCTCCACCTGATCGCTAGTTGGCATAGTTTACGGTCAGAACTAGGGCGGTATCTAATCGCCTTCGATCCTCTGACTTTCGTTCTTGATTAATGAAAACATTCTTGGCAAATGCTTTCGCAATAGGTCGTCTCGCTGCGGTCCAAGAATTTCACCTCTCACGCAGCGATACGGATGCCCCCGAGTTGTTCCTTTTAATCATTACTTCAATCCCAAGACCAACAGAATGGACCGAAGTCATATTCTATTATTCCATGATAAAGCATTCAAGCAAACGCCTGTTTTAATCACATTGATTTAATCAAAGTTACAACACCAGTCACCGCAGCCGAAGCTACGGAAAACCGGCGAAACAGTCCAGACTAGCAGTATCTCACATGGAGAACTACAGTCATGAACTTAGATCCAACTACGAGCTTTTTAACCGCAGCAATGACGATATACACGTTGGGAGCTGGAATTACCGCGGCTGCTGGCACCAGACTTGCCCTCCCATAGACTTCGTTAAAGTCTTTAAGTTGTGCTCATTTCAATGACAGACCTCAAAGAGATCTGTCTCGTTATTGATAGTCACTACCTCCTCGAATTGAGAGTGGGTAATTTACGCGCCTGCTGCCTTCCTTGGATGTGATAGCCGTTTCTAAGGCTAGCTCTCCGGAGTCGAACCCTTATTCTCCGTTACCCGTTACAACCATGGAAGACACATAGACTTCCATCAATAGTTGATAGGGCACCCGCTCGACCAGTACGTCGCCGGTACAAGACCATGCGATCCGCAAAATTATTCAGAGTCACCAAGAGGGTTGCCCCAATCGGCCTTAAACTAATAAGTGCGCACTACCATTGCTGGCGGTGCTTTGGTGCACGTTTTAGCTCCAAAATTAACGCAGATATCCGTTTTGGATACGAAGACTGGGTAGATTACGGGTGTTAATAATGAGCCGTTCGCAGATTCATGTTTACACATATGTTCTTAGACATGCATGGCTTAATCTTTTATCTGAGCATATCACCGCTGGCAGGATCAACCAGGTAACTTTTGAAAAGCCACCATTCGCGAGACACCTTACGGCGAATCACGATAGAGAATCGACGAGGAGAGCAACGCTTTCGCGAATACTCGAGAACACGAAGATCCGATCGTTTTCACATGAACTTCCCAATATCACGAGGATGTTGGACCGAATGTGTCAACGTTTACGCATTTGCGCAATGAACAGTAGAATAGCTCGACCCGCACGAAGCGGGTCGCGCCGTATGATTTGCACTGCAGACGTCTCTTCATACGAAGAAACAGCAGTAACCTATCACGATCGCTCAGCGAACAGCCCGAAGACTGCTCACTTCACAAATAGAACCCGCTGGCATTCCCAGCCTGTGCCGACTACGTGTAAGAGTCCCACCTTTGCAGAAAAGTAACGTGACGAGAAGGTCGCTACCTCCATCATACGGGAATCTACCTAGAATGTCAACGGTAAGGGTCGTACCGTGAAATCCTGTACCAAGTCCAAAATCGTTGGTCCTTACCGTGAAATTCGACCAAGTCCAAAATCAAACGATAATCTCACCAAGTTAGATTAGATCTGGGAAAAGTCTCCGGCCACACACATCGGAGGCCATAAACCTTCGGTCCCAGAGGCAATTCTGACTTTCAAACCATATTAACTATTTCATATCGAGATTGGCAACCCCGTGAATGTTCCATTTTGGTGAGTAGCAAGCAAAAAACGAACGGTCAATGGCAGAGTCTCAACAGATCGCTTCTTTCGAAGCTTTTCCCTAGAATCCCGAATGACCCCTGATTCGTGCGCTTCACTAATTAGATAAGAAGGCATTTGGCTACCTTTCAAAGTCCATACCCAACCCTGGCCACCCTTCCAAAAAAGGACAAGTCTAGATCCGGGACAAGTCTCCGGCTACCTTTCGATCAAAAACACAAGTTCAAAGTCGGGACAAGTCTCCGGCTACCCTTCGATCAAAAACACAAGTTCAAAATCGGGACAAGTCTCCGGCCACCTTTCGAAACACAAAGACAAACCGAACGGTCAACGGCAGAGTCTCAACAGATCGCGACATGCGTCGCTCTACTGAGTACAACACCTCGACCACTACTCAAGTAGTCTACAAGAGATCTCGCGCCCCGACATTGAAACGGAATGGTCCGTTGTGACAACCTGAACAGATTCCCCGAACAGGTAAGGTCATAGATAAGGGCATACGCAGTAGCCTTGCGGCGTACTTAACAAAAGCCTCCCGACACCGGGGAGCCAAAACATAGTTACCTTTATTAGCCCCGATTCTAACTTAGAGGCTTTCAGTTATAATCAAACAGATGGTAGCTTCGCAGCATTGGTCTATCGACCAGCCGCATGAACCAGTGGTCCGAACCTACGGTTCCTCTCGTACTAAGTAGGATTACTATTGCAACAACCAGTCAACAGTAGGGTAAAACTAACCTGTCTCACGACGGTCTAAACCCAGCTCACGTTCCCTATTAGAGGGTGAACAATCCAACGCTTGGCGAATTCTGCTTCGCAATGATAG
>CATVHZ010000031.1:10000-16985 GCA_958336345.1 Dorcus parallelipipedus | reverse complement strand
ACCCAACCCAACCCAACCCAACCAACCCAACCCAACCCAACCCAACCCAACCCAACCCAACCCAACCCAACCCAACCCAACCCAACCCAACCCAACCCAACCCAACCCAACCCAACCCAACCCAACCCAACCCAACCCAACCCAACCCAACCCAACCCAACCCAACCCACCCACCCAACCCAACCCAACCCACCCAACCCAACCCAACCCAACCCAACCCAACCCAACCCAACCCAACCCAACCCAACCCAACCCAACCCAACCCAACCCAACCCAACCCAACCCAACCCAACCCAACCCAACCCAACCCAACCCAACCCAACCCAACCCAACCCAACCCAACCCAACCCAACCCAACCCAACCCAACCCAACCCAACCCAACCCAACCCAACCCAACCCAACCCAACCCAACCCAACCCAACCCAACCCAACCCAACCCAACCCAACCCAACCCAACCCAACCCAACCCAACCCAACCCAACCCAACCCAACCCAACCCAACCCAACCCAACCCAACCCAACCCAACCCAACCCAACCCAACCCACCCAACCCAACCCAACCCAACCCACCCAACCCAACCCAACCCAACCCAACCCAACCCAACCCAACCCAACCCAACCCAACCCAACCCAACCCAACCCAACCCAACCCAACCCAACCCAACCCAACCCAACCCAACCCAACCCAACCCAACCCAACCCAACCCAACCCAACCCAACCCAACCCAACCCAACCCAACCCAACCCAACCCAACCCAACCCAACCCAACCCAACCCAACCCAACCCAACCCAACCCAACCCAACCCAACCCAACCCAACCCAACCCAACCCAACCCAACCCAACCCAACCCAACCCAACCCAACCCAACCCAACCCAACCCAACCCAACCCAACCCAACCCAACCCAACCCAACCCAACCCAACCCAACCCAACCCAACCCAACCCAACCCAACCCAACCCAACCCAACCCAACCCAACCCAACCCAACCCAACCCAACCCAACCCAACCCAACCCAACCCAACCCAACCCAACCCAACCCAACCCAACCCAACCCAACCCAACCCAACCCAACCCAACCCAACCCAACCCAACCCAACCCAACCCAACCCAACCCAACCCAACCCAACCCAACCCAACCCAACCCAACCCAACCCAACCCAACCCAACCCAACCCAACCCAACCCAACCCAACCCAACCCAACCCAACCCAACCCAACCCAACCCAACCCAACCCAACCCAACCCAACCCAACCCAACCCAACCCAACCCAACCCAACCCAACCCAACCCAACCCAACCCAACCCAACCCAACCCAACCCAACCCAACCCAACCCAACCCAACCCAACCCAACCCAACCCAACCCAACCCAACCCAACCCAACCCAACCCAACCCAACCCAACCCAACCCAACCCAACCCAACCCAACCCAACCCAACCCAACCCAACCCAACCCAACCCAACCCAACCCAACCCAACCCAACCCAACCCAACCCAACCCAACCCAACCCAACCCAACCCAACCCAACCCAACCCAACCCAACCCAACCCAACCCAACCCAACCCAACCCAACCCAACCCAACCCAACCCAACCCAACCCAACCCAACCCAACCCAACCCAACCCAACCCAACCCAACCCAACCCAACCCAACCCAACCCAACCCAACCCAACCCAACCCAACCCAACCCAACCCAACCCAACCCAACCCAACCCAACCCAACCCAACCCAACCCAACCCAACCCAACCCAACCCAACCCAACCCAACCCAACCCAACCCAACCCAACCCAACCCAACCCAACCCAACCCAACCCAACCCAACCCAACCCAACCCAACCCAACCCAACCCAACCCAACCCAACCCAACCCAACCCAACCCAACCCAACCCAACCCAACCCAACCCAACCCAACCCAACCCAACCCAACCCAACCCAACCCAACCCAACCCAACCCAACCCAACCCAACCCAACCCAACCCAACCCAACCCAACCCAACCCAACCCAACCCAACCCAACCCAACCCAACCCAACCCAACCCAACCCAACCCAACCCAACCCAACCCAACCCAACCCAACCCAACCCAACCCAACCCAACCCAACCCAACCCAACCCAACCCAACCCAACCCAACCCAACCCAACCCAACCCAACCCAACCCAACCCAACCCAACCCAACCCAACCCAACCCAACCCAACCCAACCCAACCCAACCCAACCCAACCCAACCCAACCCAACCCAACCCAACCCAACCCAACCCAACCCAACCCAACCCAACCCAACCCAACCCAACCCAACCCAACCCAACCCAACCCAACCCAACCCAACCCAACCCAACCCAACCCAACCCAACCCAACCCAACCCAACCCAACCCAACCCAACCCAACCCAACCCAACCCAACCCAACCCAACCCAACCCAACCCAACCCAACCCAACCCAACCCAACCCAACCCAACCCAACCCAACCCAACCCAACCCAACCCAACCCAACCCAACCCAACCCAACCCAACCCAACCCAACCCAACCCAACCCAACCCAACCCAACCCAACCCTTTTTTTTTTTTTTTAATGAGGTTTAGAGAATCTTCCAAAGACACCTCGGGCTAGTTCTACGCCAGAGGCGTGTTGGATTCACCCCTGCCTTCTGCAAGGGGTGCCTACCAACTAAACTCCTTTCCTCTTTTCCCACTCCTGCGCAGGGGGAACCGCCTCTAAGCATTACTTCCCCTGCGCGTGGTTGCCTACTTCTAGGTCTTACTCTGTCGTCGCTTCTAGTCCTCTCTTCTCTTCTCGTTCCTCCTCCTCTTCGTCCTCTTCATCTTCTTCATCCTCTTCGTCCTCTTCATCCTCTTCATCCTCTTCATCCTCTTCGTCCTCTTCATCCTCTTCATCCTCTTCGTCCTCTTTGTCCTCTTTGTCCCGCTATTCTTCCTCCTCTTCTCTCTTCTGCCTGCTTCCTCTTCTCTTCTCCTCCACTCTCTCATTTTCTCTACCTCCTTTCATATCATACTCGTTCCATTCTCTTCAGCCTTAATTTCTATTTTTCGCCAACCTCAGTTCGTCGCTACATTTCGTTCGAATGATGTTCGTAAACATTTTAGCCATGGTGTTCCAGCCATCTTTATCACTTATTATTTTGGCTACATTTCCTCTGGTGGGTAGCCTTCCGCATTGTAGCATCGCTTCCTCTCTGTCTCCCGCCCATCTGTTACACTCAAAGAGCGTATGCTCGGGGGTGTCGGTTTCCTCGCAGTACCAGCATGCAGCGGTCGGCTGTTTTTTTATTTCGTGGAGATATTTACCGAACACCCCGTGCCCGGTTAAAGCTTGTGTGATAAAATAGTTGCTTTCACACCCCTTGGAGCTAATCCACGCATCGATCCTGGGGATGAAAGTTTTTGTCCAGCCATTATAACCGTCCCATTTACTCTGCCACTTATCTATTAACTCTTGCCGGGCTTCTTTCTTAGATGCCTGTCCTTCCTGATATATCCGCACTCTTTCTTCTACCAAAAGCTTCGTTGGTGGTGTTTTGGCGATAACCAAAATAGCCGTGGTTGGCACCGTCCGATATGCGGAGGTTATTCTGACCGCCGAGTTTCTGTTAATCCTCTCCATCATGTCCTCGTACTTTTTAAACTTTAGCACTTGGGCCCAGATAGGTGCCGCGTACAAGATTATGGAATTAACCACTCCTGCCATCACTCTTTTTTTTTGGGGGGCGGGTCCTCCCACGTTCGGCATTAGGCGGGAGATGGCTGTTTGCGCCCTTCGTGCTTTTTCTAAAACCTTTTGCACGTGTACAGTCATGCGTGTGCCTCTGTCTAGATGCACACCCAAGTACTTGATAGACGGTTTGGTAACGATTTCAGTACCTTCTACTTCCATTGTGAACTGCCTTAATGCTCTCTTCCCAGTCAGAATGACCATATCAGTCTTTTGTGCCGCGAGTTTTAGACCTTTCTCTTGTAGTCTTGCGCTCACGCTCTCTGTCGCGTAGAGGGCCCTTTGCTCTAGGAGGCCAGTCGTGGGGGCTGTGACAATTACTGCCAAGTCATCGGCATAGGCGATGAGTTTTATGCCTTGGCCTAGCCGTAGTTTTACCACATCGTTGTAGACTACGTTCCACAGGAGAGGGCCGAGCACCGAACCCTGGGGAACGCCGCACGTGATCTGTCTTTTTTGCCCATACGTTGTTATGATAGCCCGGTCCTTCAGATACGACTTTACAATATTTACTAGATATGGTTCAACCTTATATTTGCAGAGTGCTCCTACTATTTTCGTCCAAGGCGCAGAGTTGAACGCGTTCTGTATATCTAATGTTATAAGAACGCAGTGCTGTCTGTTTTTTGTTGCCATGCTCTTAATCGTGTTTACTGTGTTCATGACTACCTCCAAGGCGTGTACGGTGGATTTTCCTTGGCGGAAGCCAAACTGGTGCTCGCTGATCAAGCCCTCGTCCTCCAGGTGCGTCGAGATCCTATTTTTTACGAGTGTTTCCAATAGTTTCCCTAGGGTGTCCAGCAAACATATTGGACGGTAGGTGGTCTCCTCTAGCTCTGTCTTCCTAGGTTTTTCTATAAGCACCAGCTTGGCTTCCTTCCATATGGTCGGAAAAGAGCCCTCTTTTAAGCAGTCGTTTAAGACCCGTAGGTATACCTTTGTGTTTGCCATGGCCGTAATCTTAACGACCTCCGGGGGGATATTATCTGGACCCGGGGCCTTTTTTGGGCGAATCCTTCGAACGGCCGCAATCAGCTCGTCCTCAGTGAATGTGTCTATCGGTTTCCTGTTCCTAGCCACATTCCACACCGGGGGCGTGAGGGTTGGGAAGAGCTTCCTGATTTGTTTGTCTTCGTCTTCTTCCTTGAGGTGGATTATGGGTTTTAGTCTTAGTTTCTTGGTGACGATCTGGTAACCTATGCCCCAGACGTCGTTTTCCAGATCGTCGCATAATTCTCTCCATTTTCTGGATTTTTCCGTTTTTATTTCTTTCCTCAGTTCCTTCTTCGCACTTTGATACGCCTCCCTTAATGTTTGTAGTTCATCTACCCTCCTACGAGCTCTCTCCCGGGTGAGCCTTCTTCGGCATCTGACGCATTTCTCACGGAGGGCCGCAATTTTCTCACTCCACCAGTAGACCGCTTTGTTTCTGGTTCTTATTTTCTTTTTGGGAAGATGTTTATTGCACAGGTGTTCCAGTGCTTTCTTCAGATGCCATGGTGTTCTAATCTTTTTCCCACTATTTGCTTTGAATTCCTCTTGTACTTTCTCTAAGGTCTCGCTTCTAGCGTGCCATCCTAGTTGCCTCACGCTTCCAGTAGTTGGCGCCGTATCCCTCTTTACGTAGGCGAATTTGATCATTCTGTGATCACTCATACTTTCGGTGTCCGAGTCTACTTTCCAGCTTTGGATTTTTGCGCTAATACTTGAGGTAGCCAGGGTGACATCTATTACTGAACTTCCAGTTACAGCACTGAAGGTAGGTGTGCTCCCTTTATTAAGGACTACAAGATTATTAGCATCGATCCATTCTTCGATTATTAGCCCCTTATTATTCGTGGTTCTTGATCCGAAGATGGGAGATTTTGCGTTAAAGTCTCCTCCGATTACGGTCTCCATAACGTGGCCTCTCATGTGCGTCTCCAAGTCATCTAAGAATTTTTTAAAGTCTTCATCTCCTCTGTTAGGTGAAAAGTAGCAGGAGTATGCTCTGAATTCGGTGAACTCTAAACAGACGAAGCCTCTCCCCTTTTCTACATTAAAAATCTTAATACTATTCTTGGTTAAAATAAAGCTATCACAGTCATTATCACAGTATAGGTTGTTTGTATGCCGTCGGCTTGGTTCTTGACCTAGTATGATGTCTATGTTGTTTTCGACTATATCCAGCCTTAGCATGTCCAAAGCTGCCTCATGTCTATCGGTGTTTAGTTGTGTAAACTTTATAGTTTTATTCGCCATTTCTGGTGTTAATTTGTTCTGGGCTGTTTCGCCCGGTCTCCATGTCGTTTCGCTTTAGGATCCCTGAAAGTGGGCTTGTTAGTATAGCCTCTATACTCCTTTCACCAGTAGGTGGCCTAGGTGTTGGGGTCTTCAGCCCTTTGTCCATTTGGGTGGTCCTTTTCTCTTGTCTCTTTTTGGCTCTTGCCATCTGGAGTGCGGCCTTAAAGGCCGGACACTTTCCAGTTCCCGCCATGTGGCCTACAGCATCACACAGCGGGCAGGCCATATCCTTCTTACAGCCTTTCTCCAGGTGGCCCGTCTCTCCGCACCTGCGGCATTGTTTACTTCTATCCGGGCCACTGCAGTCCCCAGTGGCGTGTTGGTATGACCAGCATTTGTTGCATCTGGGAACTCTTATGCGCACCTCTACCCGACAAGGTATCATGCCCACCAGAAGTTTTTGGTCCTCAGTAATCTTAAGGGCATCTTGTTTGGTCATTACCAAGGTGACTGCCTGTGTATTATCTACGTTTGGCCTCATGTTACCGATTTTAATTATTTCGGCTCTGTTCTTGCCGATTGCGTTTTCGACTGCCTCAATCATTTCCTCCTTAGTTGCCAAGGCGTCCATCCCCCTTATGTGGACTGTCTCCGTAGCTTGGCTTTCGCCAAGTTTTCTAATTCTGGTATTTTCTAATTTCTCGGCGATCTTGCTCTGTAGGAGGTCAAGGGCAGCTTTGTCCTTCTCCATGGTAATCAATAACTTTCCATCTCTGGTACTTCTTATGCCTTTGATGGACTTCGTGGTTGAGGCACTTTTCGCGACGTCTTTAACAACGCCTAGAACGTCCTTATAATTTTTCTTGTCGTTATCCACAACCAGGGCGTAGGTTTTTCTCTCCATCCTTTTGTTGTCTGGTTTTGGTGTGCTGTTTGTGTTTGACGGCTGATATACAATAACCTGAGTATTTGTATTGTGGAAAATACATTCAGTGATTTTCCTGAGCTTTTCTAGGTCCACGCTCTTTAT
>CATVHZ010000029.1:0-10165 GCA_958336345.1 Dorcus parallelipipedus | reverse complement strand
GTTGAATTAGAATTTTTATTATTATAGATAGAGTCGGATTTGCCAAGTGTTGCTACCTGTTATGCCCAATTGCAAAACAAACAATAACTCTTCTATAATAATGAGGTTTCTTTGTGTATGTGAGTTTATAGTTCAAATAAGTGATGATTGATAGTATGTGTTATACAGGGTGTTTCATTGATGATGCACCAAACTTGAGGAACACGTTTCTGACATTATTTCAAACAAAATATCTTAATAAAAATTTTTAATCGGAGCAAGTTGAAATTTGCATAATTTGGAGCCGATGTTTGTCGAAATACATACTTTAACGCCGCGGAATTGTAAAACCAAACCGGTACGCGGCGGTCTAAATTGCATTATGAATGGAACACAGCTGCACGGAAATAAAGTTAAGCGAGGAAATTTATGACTAGATTTTTTTTTGCCCTTGACCGACCCGCTCGGTCATTCAACTCACAGCTGCGATGTGCATTTAGTATGCATTGTTGTTAAAATTGTTATCAAAATAAAATTTGTCGAATCTTAAAAATAAAAACATTTATTTTTATTACATTATTATTACGTTATTATTATTAGAAGAAATATTCAAAAATGCCTCCTTCCTGCTGTATACACAAAAAATACCATAAAGTCCTTAATTGGGGTACTGCGGCGAACGAAATGTTTTTAGTAAAACCCAGGCTCTTTTGCGCTAAATTTCTACGAACGATTTCATGAAACGGTTTATCATTGAATGTGAATTCTTAAATAAGCGCAAACTACTAAATGTTTGAACAATCCTAACAATTAGAAAATTCGTATTAAATGGAGAATCGAAAATAAAACCACGACGGCAAATGTGTTTTGCCGAATCAGCTAGGGCGACATTCTAGCGAGAGTAATAAAGCAAGAAAGCGATTCGTATGACATTGCGTCACAATCCATTCATTCTTATTTAAAGCCCATCCTACAAATATGCGACTTTGCTTTCCCTTCGATTTTCTCGAAACTTATTCATTTAAGAAAAAAAAATTATAGAAAACTTTTATTTCTTTTCACGATATCTACCGACATACCGAGTTTGGTTCATCTTCATTGAAACAGGCTGTACGTAATGTGATTTTTTTAAACCAAAAGAATTTTCTTAAATGAAAAACTTACTTCAGCGTTATGCTGTGAGACATTTCTGGATATGAATTGTAGATGGTCAGTTATTCATGAATTAAATAAAATGAATTCTTTTAAAAGTATATTGACAACTAAAATTATAATATCAGAGATTATTTTTTTTTAATGTTGATTGTATGGTTGCTAATGGAAGATTAACGTTTTGTGTTTATTTGCTCCCCATTTACAGCTTGGTTTATTGATTCTACTTGGTGACCAACCCCTCCATATTATTTGTATTATATATAATATAATTTATATGTATATATTTATTATATATTATATTTATATGTATATATAATGTATTTGTATATAATATATTTATATTACTTCAATCAATTTGACATTCCTTTGACACAAAACTTCAATCTCGACAAAAATAATTATTTCAAACCTTAAATTAAATTAAGTAAGTATATCCAATTATACTAACATTTTAACAATATCTTAAATTATTTGACATTAATAACAATCTAAACATTTGAATTATAATAAATTTAAAAAATCTTAACACTTTTATAACGTTGTACTTTGTAGGACGCTGCATCCTGGACTACAGTTGTGGAACGCCTCATCCCGAAGAATGTTGCATCTGGAAGGACTCTGCATCCCGAAGTACGTTGCATTTGGCAGAATGTTGTCTTCTTGTGGAATATGATGTTGAAGATCGTTATATTTTTGTAAGGAATGTTGTTATGAAGACTTTTATATTTTTGGGAAGATGAGGAGTTTGTTGGAAACAGCATACGATGAATAAATTATTTGACATGCCAGGTAAATATCACTGCAATATGAGAGGTACACGTCTTACACGTCTCTTCAACAGATGCTCATTACATTGTTCAATTTATTTTAATAAATAATCGTGTTTTAATTACTTTACTTTCGTAAACCTGTAACATTGTTGCATAAATGAGGAACCTAGTATTTTAAATAATTATCAAACAACGATGATTCGATCTCATTTATTGGAAAATGATAATTATGTTCAGTAACTATGAGTAACCTTCGTTTGAGATTCTTTTTACATCTGCAAATGACACAGTACCATGAAATGTAAAAAATTACGACAGCGTAGAGCAAATTTTCAAAAAAATTTCAATTATTTTTATCTCAAAAACGAAAAGACTTTTATTAGAAAAATTTTTTGTATATGAATTTTACTCATCATCTCCTATAACTGATTTCTTTTTGGCATCTTATTTCGGGACCACCCTGTATATTATAAAATTATTTGCTATTTTACAATTAATTATATGTATCTCATAATTAATTAGTATATAAATATTTGTAATTATAAACAGAATTAAATGCAAAAAATAATATTATCTAATTTATTTAAATTGTGTTTACTAGTTTAAACGGATATGAAATACTTTTCATGTAATACTACGTACATACATTTTCCGAAATTTTCTAAGGAGCACCCGCTGCAAAAAATAATAATATACGAATTAAGGTAATTAGCTGTTTTACAATTTTACGAAATTACATCATTTATTACTAAATTAAATGAAACACTATTAACATGTAAAGATGCAACTTTTTCGCGTGGCCATATTTTAAACAAAATGCCGCATTTTATCGCAGCCTTTCGTAATTTAACCCACATTAAGACTAAACACGGATCAATAAATAAAATATTTATAATAATAATTGGCTAATTTAAATAACAGGTTAACATTACAACACGAAATCCGGAGCAATAGCACATGCCACCAAAATTTATGGAACGCTAACCTTCGGACGCACAAACACCAAACCAAACGCAGTAGATTTTTCTTTTTTTGACCTATGTATGTATGTGTGTTATTTAAGCCCCGCAATTTTGTAACACGTAAACGTTTCAATTATTTTTTATGTTTCGTGCGTTAAAGTTTAAGGCGTTTAGACCGATGCTATTGGGTCATTTTTAATTTTCGTAGAATGCGTACGCAAGATCATCTCTTGGCATTTCATCGCTAATTATGGATAATTTAATTATTAACACTATTGAAACAGTTGCCATTATCTTGACATTTGTTTATGGTACAAATAGCAATTACAATACACCTTATACATATATAAAATCGAAGGACGGCAAGATGTTAAATCTTGCAAAAAATAATTCATTGAGGAAGTGTTTAAAGAAGATTTCCATAGCATTGAGATACGTACATAGATTTCAATTAACTCTGCACTGCTGGAATATATGAAAATATATAAAATTTACAATACCTTTTACAATTAATACAGTGCTGTAACGATAAAATTATCACGCAAATAATTATGGGTGTTTAAAAGAGTTTACATTATTATGATTCTTGTGTATTAAAATTAAAAATTTTCGTCTAGAAATACTTCTTTTCGTTGTATGAAATATTATCTATTTTACATAAAAAATTCTGCTCCCTCGTAATCTTCCAGGTAAAAATAATTTTGATTCAATGGTTATGTTTTGGATGACTACTAGGAGAAGATCACTGCAAATAGACAGTCCAAAAAATGAAATATTTCAATAATAAATTTGGGCTTGTTCTAAACTAATGCACTCTTTTACTTTGCGAGGACAAACATCGAATCAGATGATTGAAATTTTCCTTCAGGATTACATTTAGAGGTGGGCAATACGGAAAATTGTGTATCGAATTTCGATACGATTTCTGTATCGATACGTATCGATATATCGAATATCGATATGTATCGAGTATCGGGTACCGATATATCGAATATCCATACGTATCGAGTATCGGCTACCGATACGTATCGATATGTATCGAAATATCGGATCGATACGTTTCGAAATATAAGATTGAAATATTGAACAGAGGCTTAAAAATACGAGATGAAAAATAGAGCTGGAATAATAACGCCGAATAATCGACCATATAAATAGAGGTGGGCGATACGGGAAATTGTGTATCGAATTTCGATACGATTTCTGTATCGATACGTATCGATATATCGAATATCGATACGTATCGAGTATCGGCTACCGATACGAATCGATATGTATCGAAATATTGGATTGCTATGTATCGATATATCGATACATCTCGAAATGTTGAACAGAGATTTAAAACTTTAGTGCAAGAAACGATAAGACCAGTTTTTCAAGTCTCGAGAAAATTGAAATAAACTAAATATCTTCTAAACGGTAAAATAAAATGAATTTAGTTTAAGGTTATTGCTTAAACTTATGATAAAAAATCCGATATTTCGATACGTATCGATATTCGATATCCGATATTTGGATTCGTATCGATAGATTGCTTTAAATGCAGTACACTTTTTTATCGTCAGAAATTGAAATCAAATTTAGATATTTCTCTTAAAAAAAGTATTTAAAAAAGCAATTCAGTTGCACTTTCGTCAAATTAGGTGTAGGAACTGTCTCAGAAACTATTTTGCAAATATTTTTCTTCTGTATAAGCTTTTATGAATTCTAAAAAAATATCAAATATCTCACAAACCGCTCATCCAAGTACCAAAATGTTATATATTTCTGAAATCAGCAAACAATGATATTTCACTACATTGAACAATGTATAGGGTATTCCATTTAAAAAAAAAAAAAAAATTGTAATTTTTTGTCCCCTTTGCGATGCGCTTTTGTTTTTTGTGAGAGCTCTAAAAGATATTACGTACAAAATCCCACAACTATTGTATTTAAAGTTGTTCGTATCTCTTAAAATAATACTTCTAGGTAGGCTGAAAAGTATTTAAAAGTTTTCAATAAATTGACGAATAACACAAAAACTAGTAAACCAATTACACGATATTTATATACAGTGTCTTATAGACAGTGTATGTTTGTTATCAGGGTGACTCAAGGATTAAAAATTTGGAAAAATATACAGGGTGTTCCATTTAAAAAAATTATATTTTTTCGCTACCGCGAAACTGCTAGTATAGGTGAAATCTACATAAAAATCCATATAAGACCAATTTTTAAATTTTTTGAATCGGTTAATAATTAAAAAAATAAACCTTTTGTTTTTGTTACGATCTACAATTTTGGTCACAAATTAGAAAAAGCAGCCATTTTGATTTTTCTATTTTTTACTAAACCATAACAAGTGTCAAAATTTGCAAAGACGCAAAAACGTTCACTAATGAATGACTCTTTCTAAAAATAAAATATCCATATACAGGATGGAGCATAGGAACCTGACGATTTTCGTAATGAAATAGCACACACAATTTGCTAAATTTTTATTTAATGTTTGTTTTATAAGAAAGGTAACTTTATGCCATTTTATTTTTTAAAGAGAACATCAGTGAGATGGGCTCCACGATTTCTTACACACTGTTCTAATCTTTCTCGAAGGTTTCTTATTACTCGCTCAATCGTCTGCGGAGGAATGGCTGTAATTTCGTCTCCAATTGCGTCAATTAGGAATTGATCGTAACACTGTATGGTTTCAGCAAGATGGGCCGATATTCCACACGGCAAGGCGAACAATGTCTGTGTTGCGAGAAATGTTCCCTGGACATTTAATTTCACGATTTGGTGATGTTCCTTATCCTGCTCGTTCTCCCGATTTAACTTTTTGTGATTATTGATTGTGGGGTTACCTTAAGAACAAAGTTTACACTCCTCGGCCCGCCACTATTCAAGACTTACAGCAGCGAATAAGAGACGAAATTGCAGCCATTCCTCCGCAGATGATTGAGCGAGTAATTAGAAACCTTCGAGAAAGATTAGAACAGTGTGTAAGAAATCGTGGAGCCCAGATCACCGATGTTCTCTTAAATAAAAATTTTGCAAATTGTGTGTGCTATTTCATTACGAAAATCGTCAGGTTCCTATGCCCCATCCTGTAGAAGGTATTTGTGCTTCGTGTATGGGCTATTTTTTTCAATAAGAGGCGCTGCAACCACTTAGATTTTTCTATTTTGTGACTAAACCGTAAGAAGTAGGTATCAAAAATTACAAAGACGCAAAAAAGTTTCCCAATGAACGCTTCTTTCTAAGAACTTTCACACTAGCTGCACAGCTGTCTACTCCAAATTACTAAACCCATCTAAAAATATGACTTAACTTCCCGTAGATACTCATGCCAAATATCATACAAATTGGTTCAAGCATTCTTTTTTTATAAGAATAATTAACTTTTTTCCAACAACTTTGAAGCAGAATACTATCTTAATGAAGCAATTTTGGATATAGATAAATTGGGTTAAATCATCTTATTTTTTAGGAGTCTGTGATTAAACCATGTCCACGGAATTTAGCGACACGCTGTATATGAATCACCGATATGAATATAGAAATGATTCAAAATGTTCGTAGCCGATATTTTCAAAACATCGGTAATATTCGATTACTCTCGGTTCGAAGTCATCCATTTTTAGGTGCAATATCTTATCCTAGTTACAAACCAGTGATGCAGCGATACGTAAGTAGCGGCGGAGAGACGAGACGCATGCTTCTCCTTTGAGTGTCCGTGAAAGACTGGCGAATAGACGTGAGTCGTTCAGGAATGATTCGTTCAAAATGAACGAATCTTTGTAAAACTCGAAGGAATCAATTCTCGATTCCGAAAAGATTCGATTCTCTTTTGATTCTTCGAGTCCATCGACTCGAAGTTCAGAGATATACTCGATGTACTTCGAGTCTTCGCGTCGTAATGCAGAAATGTATTGGACGAACCGAATGAATCATTCAATTTCGAACACATACGAGTTTTAGTTTCTGCGCACTTTGAATTGATTTTTTGTCCGAAATACATCTGGATTCAATAAATAAAATTGATTTATAAAATCCTTTATAGTGTAATACTGGGCTAAAACAGGCTTTAATTACAAGATCAAAATATCAAAAATAAATTTTGAAGTTAAAAATTTTATTTGAAAAAGAAAAAAAAATTGAAAATAACGTACTGAACGAACAACTTGACCTGATATATCCGCCTCTCCTCGCCATCTGTGCAACTTAGAAAAAGCCGCTATTTATGACTTACCCTTAATATTTAAGCAGAAGTAAACGTAAATTATACAATTATAGTTAGTTTGAAAATGACAATGTTATGTCGAAACTAGTCATGTCTCAATAAAATTAGTGGAATAACAAAGTATAAGTGTTTTAATTAAATAATTTCAATTCATTACTATGTTCATTACTAACGATTCTTTGCGAACGAATACTGCTACGGACGGAATCGAGTTCCCAACTCGTGCGGTGCTCGGTACTGGCGAATGAAAAGAATCATTACTGAACGATTCCTTATGAACGAGTCTTTTTGCGGAATCGAGTCAAAGGAATCGATTCAGCAAAAAGAATCGAACTTCCCATGTCTACTGGCGAACGGCATGATACAAAGGGTGCGTTTCATTTGCACGCTCACATGCTTTGAGCGCTCATAAGCATTGCTTAAATCGTTCCCTTTGACTTTGCAAACGCTCACAAAGCGCCGGCTGACGAAATAGTAACGTCATTATGACGTCATAGTCTTCGCTCACAATCGCTTATTCCATCGATGTAGAGCAGCAAAAGCGTAAGCGCTTATGTTCCAAATGGAACGTGTGAGATGCGTATGAGGAGATCAGCTAATCATAATCATATTATAAACAAACATTACACTTTAGAAATAGCTACAGCAGCTATGATTGAATCAATTTCACTATTGAAGTTATATTTTTGAGGTTATGAATTCGTTGTGCAAACAAAAGTCAAAAGAAACACCTTTGCGTATAACGGCTTAAGCGACTAAACCCCAAAGGAAACAACAGAAAACAGCGCTTATAAGCGTGAGCGTTTAAAGCGTGTGAGCGTGCAAACGAAACGCACCCAAAGAATACAAGATATGATATTCAGCGGTCTCACTTTCGTTCGGTTCTGCGCATGACGCCATGCGGAGAGTTTTGAACCCCAATTATTCAAAATTAAACCAACGGAGTTTTATAATGAACAAATTTGACTATTTAAAAATATATTATTTTAACAATTAAAAACTACTTTACTTTACTATTAAAATTTAAATTAAAGGAATTAATTAAAAGCGTCGTATTTTTACTTCAAAATTTGCAAAATGTGTACGTATCATTTCTTATTTTAAGAAAATCATAATAAACAAATACTTGCTATTAATACCAGAATATTCAGGAAGAAGAAACAAAATTGTGTCACAATAATTTATTAGACTGTCACTGTCCTTAACTTATTTAAAAATTTAGTTTCCAGGTGTGGCAAGCAGTTTTAAAAACCTTAGTAAAAGTAAAAAAAACATTTGCCGAAAAATCTACACAATAGTTTTCCGCATTTTTCTTTTTCTTTGTCTTTTAAATCTTGATTTAATTGTCTTATTCTAAAAAACATGCGACATTTGAAAAATATATACACACTTTCATAAAATGTTCCTAGCTACTTACCAAAAATCAAAGTGTTCACCAAATTAAATGAAAAAAGGAAATCACTCAAGTAGTTTTTTTAATAAAATGCTTAAACATAAATTTATTAAACAACATTATTACAAAATTTACTCATGTAAACCAGAAGTAAACAGAGGTTATGATGCTTATGGACACAAGATTTGTTTACTCTCCACGTGACGTCAGCCTCCCACTTTTCAAGATGCGCAATATCATATCTCTTTAATCCTCGTATCATGGGCGAACGGGTTGCAGGGTACAGAATACTACGTTTATTCGTGTATATGGAAGCTCTATTTCAATAAATGCCTGTTTATTTATAAAAAATAAAAAATTAAAAAAAAAGAAAACAACAGTCGTTTAGGTAATTATGAAATAATTATTCTAGTATTTTTTTCAATTTAAAATAATGCATATTTTCCAAGCAAAAGTTATTTTAAAAAAATTTCAGTGCTGCTTTCGATATTTTTTTTCACTAAGAAAAATTAAACTAATCGCTTTTCTAAAACAACAGTCGTTTAATATAACTTCTTTTCTACAACATACATTTTTTTTGACAATTTATAACAACTGGAATAGCAACAAAGTTATTTCAAAAAATCGTATTTCAGGAAGTCCCGGCTCTTAAATATAAAATATATCGTAAAACAACTCAAACTTATAATTGCATTAATTATAATTCATTTCACCCTTTTTAACATAAAATGGCTGCGTTTCAATCTTTCTTTCATCGTTCCTTTTCAAAGAAGAAATTAATATTATTATTCAAACTGCTTATCTTAATGATTTCCCAATTAAAACCATTTTCAATATTTTTAACAGAGTAAGAAATAAATTATCAAATAACATTATATACCCACCAATAATAGACAACTTAAATTCAACAACTATTAACTTCTTTTCTATTCCATATGTTGGAAATTTATCAAATAAGACAAAAACATTACAAAAATTTTTAGGTTTAAAAATTTCATTTACCAATCAAATAACTTTTCAAATTTACTATGTCATAATAAAGACAAAATTGATAAGTTTTCAAAAAATGGTGTTTACTCTCTAAATTGTAGTATTTGTAAAGTAACATATTGTGACAATTGCGGTCCCAGCCCGTCTGATGCGTCAGCACCGACGCGCCTTAGACGAGAAGCTTCGACATCAAGTCAGCGATGAGACTTTCTGTCGCGCGCTGGAATGTTCCAGCTAAACGACCCCGGATATAAAAATGCACGCGGACTAACGTGAGACAGTTCGAAAGAAATTCAGAGCTGATAGTGCAGAATTGAAGTCGCGTTATAAATTTTTCGCTCGGCTGTTAACATAAATTACTTATTAGATTATAAATAAATTATTGTTTAAGTTAGTGTTAATTAGTGTTACTTTTAAATAAATTAGATTTTTAACTATTTCGTGTTTTGATTAAAATAAAAATAATAGAACCTTTAAAATCGTTACAATATATTGTTACGGTAATTTTTGGAGTAACATGGAATTAGGGACATAGCTCAATATAACAAAACATTTATTATTAACTAATTATTTAACAATGATTACAATTACTTACATGTGTATTGCACTAAAAACTACTAGACTAGATGACACTCTGAAGAGATTTGTTCTTCTACTCCCTTTAGCGTTTGCGCTAGCGGCTTTTTATAGGGGTTTT
>CATVHZ010000028.1:0-19091 GCA_958336345.1 Dorcus parallelipipedus | reverse complement strand
CTAAGAATGAATTTCTTAATATCATCGAATTTATTTTTAATAATTGCTATTTTACATTTCAAAATAAGATTTATCTACAAATACAAGGTACTCCCATGGGTTCACCTTGGTCCCATAGTCGCACAAATTGTTATGGATTTTATACTTGATAAATGCATACCAAAACTATCTTTCCAACTTCCTTTCATATACAAATATGTTGATGATTTGATTTGTTCTGTTCCTTCTGAAAAAAAAATTAATGAAATCTTAAATATTTTTAATAACTTTAATGAGAAAATTCAATTTACTATTGAAACTGAAAATAATAATTCAATTCCATTTTTAGATACCAGATTAATAAGAATGCCAAATAATACCATCATCTTAGACTGGTATCAAAAACCGACATTTTCAGGAAGATTCATTAACTTCTTTTCAAACCATTGTCTCAAACATAAATTAAATACCATCCTTGCCATGAGAAATCGCATTAATAGAATATGTCATGAATCATTAATAGACAAAAATCTTAATAAATTAGTAGATATTTTTGTTAACAATGGCTCTCCACAACATCTTGTAAAAAAGATAATTTTTGACATACGTAATCCTGACGTGACACATGAAAGAAATAATACTTTAACATCAAATTTAATATATAGTAAATTACCTTTTATCAAAAATATTACTCCAAGAATAACTTCTTTATTAAAGACAATTCCAATCAAAATAGCTTATTACAATCCTGTAACTATTAAACAAATTTATACTAGTTTAAAAAATCCAACTCCTCTCTTGCTTAACTCTAATGTTGTGTATAAAATTAATTGTGATACCTGTAACAAATGTTATATAGGTCAAACAAGCCAATGGCTCAAGAACAGACTTACACAACATAAAAGTGATTGTAGGATTGGAAAAAGATCTTGTGCATTAGCCATTCATACAATCGATGAGGACCGATTTAATCGATTTAATTTTGATAGCGTTAAAATTTTGGAGAAAGAACCTTCTTATAGAACCAGAATTTTTCTTGAAATGTCTTGTATTCAAAAACATAATGACGTAACTGTCAATTTTAGATCTGACACTGACGGATTAAACAATATTTATTTCAATCTAATAAGTCAGGCCATCTAGCGTCCTTTTGTTATTTAAATATTTGTATAAATAAATAATTTTTGTTCAAACATCAACTTCAAAATTCTCAATTTCTAATACATTTTCAAATAATAAAGGAGAAATAAATTATTTTCACCTTCAGTAAGTAAATAATCAGCTTCAATTTTCATAAGTATACAATGTAATTTATTATTGTAGCAATTTTTGGTCCTGATGAAGTAATAAAAACATTACGAAATATTGACCAACAACAAAATATATTTTATTTACAATAGCCGTTAATCCCCGTTAAAAATAATTTAAGAATTGGTTTTTATATATATATATACATATATGGCGTTGCTCTTGGTTTACAACTTCCGGTTGCCATTGGTTGTTTGTGACACGTATTCTTTTGATAGGAATTATTCCTTCTTTGTCCTCCAATTTCAAGCAATGCCGACAATTTTTAGGACACGGTCTTCTGAAGAGTGCATCTGCATTATTATGGACACGTCCTGGACGATGTTCGATTGTAAAATCATACTCCTGCAGTCTTTCTATCCATCTGGCAAGCTGACCTTCTATGTTTTTGAACTGGAGCAATGTTTTCACCACAGCAAAGAGCTCCTTCCTGGTTACACAATAATTTCTTTCAGCTTTGGATAAAACTTTACTGAAGTAACCGATGACACGTTCTTCCCCGTCCTGCACTTGTGATAACACGCCCCCAATTCCGTGATTGCTCGCATCAGTGTCAATGATGAACTGGCCCTCTAGTCGTGGATAGGACAGTATCGGTGCAGACATTAGAAGATCCTTCAGATTGTCAAAAGCTTCTTGGCAGTCTTCACTTCAAAAAAATGTTGTTTTTCCTTCGGTCAGCGAATGCAGAAGTTTGGCTGTCTTTGCAAAGTCTTTCACAAATCGTCTGTAATATGTGCATAATCACAGGACACTTCGCAACTCATGCACATTTTTTGGTGGTGGCCAATCCTTAATGGCTGTAATTTTGTCTGGATCCGTTGCGACTCCTGCTTCTGATATGACGTGTCCAAGATATTTCACCTCCTTTTGAAAGAATTCGCATTTGGCAGGATTCAGTTTCAATTTCGCCTCTTTTATTCTCTGGAAGACGTCTGTTAAGTTTGCAAGATGTTCTTTAAAAGTTCTTCCAACAACAATCACATCGTCTAAGTATACGAGGCATGTTTTCCAGCTAAGTCCGCGCAATACCAATTCCATGAGTCGTTCAAAAGTAGCTGGGGCGTTGCAAAGATCAAAAGGCATCACTTTGAATTGCCATAAACCATTTCCAGCAGTTAAGGCCGTCTTTTCCTTGTCTTCGGGATGCATACCAACTTGCCAAGAGCCACTTTTCAAGTCTAAGGTCGAAAACCATTTCGCACCGGATAAGGTATCTATTGTGTCATCGATCCTGGGCAAGGGATAACTGTCCTTTTTCGTGACATCATTTAATCGTCTACAGTCCACACAAAAACGCGTGCTGCCATCCTTCTTAGTCACCAGTACAACGAGAGATGCCCATGGACTTTGCGACGGTTCTATAACGTCTTGGTCTTGCATCTTCCTAATTAAATTGTCGGCTTCTTGCCTTCTTGCCAACGGCAGTCGACGCGCGGGTTATGGAATTGGATTCGAGTCGTCAGTGTTTATACTGTGATGTACAATGTCTGTCCGGGTTAAGTCATCATCAGTATAAGCGAAGATTCCTTTAAATTTTCGAAACAGCTCTCGTACGTCTTCTGTTTCTTTGGGTTATAAAAACAGAAATCTTATTGACTCTATTAAAAAAGTATCCTCCCTCCAGCGGCTAACAGATCGACCATCAGCCACAAGCAGTGTTACCAATAGGTTCTCGCAGAAAAAGTCAACGCTTATCTTAAATAATCACTGAAATGTCACTAGAAGCAAAAAAAATCACTAGTAACATATGACGAAAAATCAAACAGTGTTTTTACTTTGGACGACGAACGGCCAATAGCTTAAGAGTTTTTGGCGGGAAATTTTAAATTACTCCTACTGGTGAAACCAACCCTTGTTACTTAGTCATGCGTATTTTAGAGTCAAAACACTTGACGTCGTACTGCGCTTCTTGTGAAGGAAAACCAAACGATGGATTCAAATATGACAGAGGTGATCAACCTAACCAAAACCTAACCTAACTTTGTGACCTAATCGAAATGACTAGGTAGACATGGCTACACTTTTAGAGCGACGCAATTTGCAGCGCCATCTGTCGACACTTGTCGTGGCACTGTACCCACTTAATAAATAACTTTGATGTTATCGTTTTCTGCGTTTCAAAGCAAGCGTGCATTAATCCTTGGCACAAATGCAGACGCAGTGACGAGATGACGAAGATGAGCCTTTTCTGTTTTCGAAGATGATATTCCCTCGAGTTCGTTGCAGCATGACGGTGTGGTTTGCCGTATGACGCAGTGGTAAACAATGCGATAATGGCGATCAAACGGAATGTGGTAAGAAAGAGTAAACGCTGACCGGTTGACCTTCCTTTACTATTTATGATATGACTACTTACTTCCTTCGAAAGACCTCGCATTGTTGATGGGAAATTTACACATTTATTTATTCTCAATCGTTATAAATTATTCACACGCGTTCCCATATTGCTAATTGCGTAACACATAATTGTGTACCTAATAGTTATGTTAAACGGCCATTACGGCGCTGAGAAAATCGCGCCTTTATTATATTCAAGCAGTACACCGTCTGGGTACACTCCACGTACACTCGCTGGTATCTTTCGATGGGCACGTCTGATTAACCTACATTTTTTTTTTAGTACGCTTTCTATCATCATGTAACTTTCGTTCACGTACAGGTGACAATTTAATATAAAACTCGAAATAATTTAGCGCAAAATTTCTCATTTGCTCCAAAATTTTACATCGAACACAAACTCCATCTCGAAATTAAAAACAAAAGTTTCTTGCGCCACACTTTTATTGAATTTTAAACACAATTTTCGCATTAACTTGGAAAATTGATCAAGTTTACCCCAAAATTGTACGGAAAGATTCAAAGAAGACGAACGCAATCCTGAATTCAAAAGCTGTGTGAAGTTGGCCCCCGACTTTCTTTAAAAAAAAAATTTTTTTAGCTAAAACGACGCCAAATTGTTAGTAGAGTTATGTAGTGAAAGAATTTTCGTTTGTAGTAAAAAAATTAAAAAGTTATGGAGGAGCGAAAAATGGCCAGCCCCCCAAATTGGGGGGCTGACTTCTAACCGGCACTAATCGATGCTAAATTGTTTGTAGTTGTTTGTAGTAAAGGAATTTTCAACCCCTTGAATGTTAAGGATGGCACTATTTCCATCCCCGTAGGGGAGCTGACTCTATAATCGGTAAACCGTCTCTAAATAATACTGTTAATAACGTTTATATACTTCTTATAAACTTACTAGTCTATTTAATAAAACGCAGCTTGCTGCCTAAACATTTATTTGTACGTTTCTTTTTACACAATTCTCACAATGACTTCCATCTTGAAAGAAACACACACACCCACCATACATACGCACAGTGTTCCCAACTCTTATAACTAAACTTAACTAGGTACAAAATTGAATAAACTAAGCAACAAAAATCTTTAACAGTCGGCCATCCTAGTTCACTAGTCACTAAAGTAGTCATTCATATATGCAGGTCTTTTATGCACTCTGTTACTTCTTCTCTGCGTTTTGTCCTCACTTTGTTTTAATTCACTTACAACACTAGGTTCTTTTCTTACTTCCAACCTCCTGTTCAATTCTTTTCCCTTTTCTTTTCGTTTCACATCTCCTTCATTTTCACTATTATCGTCTTCAGATTTTTCACTCTCGCTCTCGTTACTGTTTCTTCGCCATAGTTTCAAAGAACTAACATGAACATTGGTTACAAAAGTTTTACCTCTTTCTTCGTTCAAGTCCTTAACTCGGTAAGTATCTTTCGGTAGAACTTCAATAATCACCATTGGGCCTCGATACTTATCCTGCAGTTTAGTTGAAGCTCCTGTGGCGATAGCGTTACTCTTAACAAACACGATGTCACCAACCTTGAATTCAACATTTATGTTTCGTTTGAATTGGCTTCCGGTTGGAACCGCGTCAACGTTGACTTCTACTGCCGACGTTTCGTTCTTCATTGCAGAAGAACTTCTTCAGGGCTGCTGCTGCTGGTGGTGTTGCTGCTGCTTCTGGTTAGTCGTTGAGACTGAGTGGATATGTCTGTTGTCGTGGTATTTATAGTGATCGGTGGGGGTAGTGAGTCGGAACGGAACGGAAGGAAGTTTGATAAGGCGGAGTTGAATCCGCCCTTATCAAACTTCCTTCTCACATTGTAGACCCTATCCGCCACGAAACTTCCAAAATTTTAAAAGCAGCCAAACCCCTAAACCAAATTGTACAAAACCTGAATTTCAAGCCCTCAAAACCCTCAAAAATAACCCAGACATAGTCATACTCTCCGCAGACAAAGGGAATGCCACTGTAGTTTTGGACCGCGCAGAATACGACCAGAAAATCAACACCCTATTAGACGACCCCTCCTACCAACCCTTACGACGGAATCCAACCTCACGCATAGAACGTACCTTAACGACCTTAATAAAAGCTTCTTCTATCCCACCAGAAACACAAAAAGTCTTCATTCCCCGTGACTCCAGAATTTCCAGACTTTACGGTCTCCCTAAAATCCACAAACCCGATACACCTTTACGTCCCATAGTTAGTGCAATTAACTCACCAACCTACAAAGTTTCCAAATATCTAGCACAGAGTCTCAAACCGTTTGCAGGTAAAAGTGAAACCTTCATCCTCAACTCTCAGCACTTCGTCCAAAAAATTCACGAGATTTCCTTAGACCCTCAGGACATTCTGGTCAGCTTCGATGTAGAATCTTTTTTCACCAAAGTGCCAATTCCCGACACCATCACAATCATCCAACAACTGTTCACAGCCCATAACCAACCCGAAGACTTAATTCCCTTAATAGAATGTTGCTTAACCTCAACCTATTTCATGTTCCGTGATCAATATTACGAACAAGTCTCAGGCACAGCCATGGGCTCTCCTCTCTCCCCAATAGTAGCCAACATTTTTATGGAAGCATTCGAACAACAAGCCCTTACTTCTTTCCCACTTAAACCCAAGTGTTGGTTCAGATATGTAGGTGATGTCTTTGCTATTTGGCCACACGGTAAGGAATCCCTAAACAACTTCTTTGAACACCTAAATTCTCAACATCCTGACATTCGCTTCACTTTGGAATATGAAACTGACGGCCACTTACCTTTCCTTGATATCTTAATAAGCCGCCTCCCTAACGATAGATTAGGACACTCTGTGTACCGCAAACCAACCCATACTGATCGCTATCTGAATGCACATTCACACCATCATCCTTCTCAAAAGCAGTCAGTCATTACCTCACTAGTCAGCCGTGCCTTTGCCCTATCAGAACCCTCTTCACTTCAAACTGAACTGAACCACGTAACAAAAGTCCTTCTAAATAACAACTACAAAAAGCACGACATCCAAAGATCCATTTCTCGTCATCGCACCCCAATTCCTCCACGTTCTGAATCTGATACCCCTCCAGTCGCTACAGCTTACCTACCTTACATTCGCACCATAACAGATCGAATCGGCAAAATACTCAAACAACAGAACATCAAATCTATTTACTTACCCATGACGAAACTCTCAGATTGCCTACCCTCCACAAAAGATCACATCCCCTTACAATCCGAAGGTGTGTATCGAATTCCTTGTTCCTGTGGGCGTGTATACATCGGTGAAACAAAACGGTCTGTTAGTACTCGTGTTTCTGAACATGAACGCTGTACTAGACTACTACAAACAACTGGCTCGGCCCTAGCTGAACACAAACTAGAAACCGGTCACCAAATCCTATTCTCCGACACAAAACTTCTAGCCCGCTCATCTCATTTTTTCAATCGTAAAATCCATGAATCCATAGAAATACTCAAACATCCCAATAATCTGAACCATGATACTGGTTTTTACCTCCACAATGCCTGGAAACATCTCATCAACGATCCGTCACGCCCCAACAGACCAATCCCCGGTCACCGTACCGGTATGAAGTTAGCAATAACTTTCAGCAATAAAAAAAATTCTAGAATAATACCAAAACAGTTTCAGTATTTATATACCAGTATAAAAATTTACTAATTAAGTGATATTCAATAACTTAAAATGAATATTTTTGGAAATTGATTCGAAATTGACCTATCAAGTAATGTTGCGCGAGGCGTACTCAACTTCTTCAAAAATGACAGCGTTATCTTATTTTTAAATCAAATATTTTTAGACGAAAATAATCTATTACTAACGGGCTTCCGATAGTGTAAAAACAAAAAGGGACATATTTTTTGTTCGGCCATAAAAAAATCTTAAACTTTAATTCCGCATATGCCGACGCGCGCTTCGTTTTTCTCAAAAATGACAGCGTTGTCTTATTTTTAAATCAAATATTTTTAGACGAAAATAATCTATTAATAACGGGTTTTCGATAGTGTAAAAACAAAAAGGGACATATTTTTTGTTCAGCTACAATTAAATCTTAAACTTTAGTTCCGCAGGACGCGCGCTTAGTTTTTCTCAAAAATGACAGCGTCTTATTTCTAAATCAAATAAATCAATAAGAGGCATTTAGTAGTACTGTAAAAAAAGCATTGGGTATCTTCTCATTTTCAATTACAAACCTACTTTGAACAAGTTTTCAAATCACCTTAGATTTTCGAGGTCCTGAAGTATGCGGAACTAAAGTTTAAGATTTAATTGTGGCTAAACAAAAAATATGTCCCTTTTTGCTTTTATACTATCGAAAGCCCGTTATTAATAGATTATTTCCGCCTTAAAACATTTGATTTAAAAATAAGACAACGCTGTCATTTTTAAGAAAAACGAAGCGCGCATCCTGGTGTACGCGGAGCTAAAGTTTAAGATTTAATTGTGGCCAAACCAAAAATATGTCTCTTTTTGTTTTTACACAATCGAAAGCCCGTTAGTAATAGATTATTTTCGTCTAAAAATATTTGATTTAAAAATAAGACAACGCTGTCATTTTTGAGAAAAACTAAGCGCGCGTCCTGCGGAACTAAAGTTTAAGATTTAATTGTAGCTGAACAAAAAATACGTCCCTTTTTGTTTTTACACTATTGAAAACTCGTTATTAATAGATTATTTTCGTCTAAAAACATTTGATTTAAAAATAAGACAACGCTGTCATCTTTAAGAAAAACGAAGCGCGCGTCCTGGTGTACGCGGAGCTAAAGTTTAAGACCACGGCTTGCAGGGTGAGGATGGGAATATTTTTGAAGTAATACAACAAATAAGCAACAGATGGAGTTTAGTATTGCCGATTTTAGTTCTTAAGCGTGTTAGTTTGGTTTACCGGCTTGGTTCGGGCACTTCGGGCAACTGCAAACACTGCAAGATTTTAAATTTAAATTGTTTGCGCCACGTACGAATCAACGCACGGAAGAATGCGCAGAGGTTGCATTGAAGACACAAAGATCAAAGGTACCGACGCCAGCCGACGCCAAGTGGTATAATAGTAAGTGTGCCGTCCATGGAACGTCGTTTCGACTATTTTTGTTTATTGTAGTCAATTGTGGTCGATGTGTTTAGTTGGTGTTTAGCTGTTTGTTTGTTTGTTTTACCAATAGTTTTGGTGGTATCGTGTTGTTTTTGTGCTTTTACAATGGCCAGAACGTACGCAAAACGGCCGAAAAAAAAAACAAAAGAGCAAAATCGATGAAAGACATTTGGAGAACAAGAAAATGTATTATGCATGTAAAGGAGAGTGAGCAAAAGTAAGATTCTCATATTTTCGGGCCTATTTAATTTTTATAAATAAGCTTTCTGATTAAACTTGACACTATTATAGCACCTCAAATGTCAATACTCCCCGAATATTTGATGATGTGAACATGGAACATTCCGAAAGTGTAATGATAACTGAAATTCCAAATTACAAGTGAGTATCATAAATAATGCACATTAGGATTAAGTATTATAAATGTATATTATGCATGATGGCGATGGAGTATGGGGTAATCCTGTGTTTTAGGTACCTATTAATGCGCATGCGTCAGTAAGTGGAATTTTAAGCGGTTTGTTCCAATGATGTATCAAGTAGTTAGATTCCGTGTAGAGCAAGAGAAATTGATATTAACTTAAGAGTGAGATGGTATATACACCCGTTTCAAAAGCATTGTTCATTCTAAGTCACAAGATGTAGGCTTTGAGTGACATCCTTGTCGCATACATGAGCTAAAATTACTCACAGATATTCACTATTTCATTCACATGCTGATATCAATAGAGATTGCAGGAAACATATGACACCGTTTATCTAGGTCTTATCACATCATTTGGTTTATTCACAGCATTGTTGCCAGATTGAAATAAAACCACCAATTCAATTTTATGGCTATAACCATTATATGATTAATATTTGTTCAGGTAAAGTACCATAAAGTGTTTGATAATTTTAATAAATTTGTTTAAATAAACACAAATAACTAACCTTCATCAAATTTAATTGAATTACTGCGCTCTGTAATTTAAATCTGGCAACAATGATGGCTTGATATTTCACTTTATTGAAAATAATAGGTGCTTTCCTTTTACCACAAATCTCACCTCAGATAAGATAAACGTCATTTCCGCTAGCATGAACAAATGAGTTTGAATTGAGATTTCGACCTCCCACCTTGCCGCTCGAGTATTCTCATTGGTTGCTAGATTGAAATATCCGTTCAAACTTACTTGTTCGTGTTAACGGAAATGACGTTTAAGTGATCTGATGTAAGATTTGTGGTAAAAGGAACGCAACTAATAAGTTATATTTTTATGAGTTATATTTAAAAAAATTAATTTTTTTATTGTTTTCAGCACAAATGGAGATGATGATGGGCACCAAAATATTGAATGTATTGTGTCTCAAACATCTCAAAGAGAAACTAATGAACCTAATGTTGCAGCATTAATGAATGGGTAAAATACGAACAGACCTATAAACAATCCAAAACTAATTATTTATCCATATCCTATGTTTCAGGATTTCAAATTGGTGCACAAGAAAGTATAGGCCAAAGTTTGCTCTAAAAAATACTTATTCATTTAGTGTCGATGGTGTTATATCTACTGAAGACTATGACGCGTAAGTATAATTGTAAAATGAGTTATCTATAAATTTACAGGTTATGCTTTTTTAGTATAATGAATACTGAGTTAGAACATGAACCTTCTCCGAGAGAATATTCAAGTATCATGGGCAACCGTATTGTGGAGCTTGGTTATGTGATTACTTGGGCAATGGATCTGCAGTACAATCACTCTAAAATTTGTACATGCGGAAAGTTGTACGTTGAAAAAGAAAAACGAAAAAATAACGAACTGGTGAGCACCATTGTATTTAAATGTACAATGTGTAATCGCGTTTATGAGTACGATACAGAGAATCCAAAAAAAGATGTGTCCGATATAAACAATGGTGCTGTATGGGGTACATTAGCTACAGGTAGCACTTATGGACATATGGACATATGGAGGAATTCCTTAACTGCATGGATATCCTATGCATGACAGATCATATGTTTTATAAAATTGAAAATGATTTGGAAAAAGTAAGTGTACTTGTCTACTTATTGTAATTTGTACTTATTTTGTTTAATTCTGTGGGATTGGGAAACATCTTTGTGGAAATCCATGGAAAACGCTGGAGTGCGTGAGAAACAACATGCAATTGAAAAAAAGCAATTATGTTCAGATGGTACCCCATGGGTAACAGTTTATGTGGATGGCTCCTGGAGCAAGGGTTCATATGGAACCAATTTTAATTCATTATCTGGAATGGTTGGGATAATAGGACGTTTTACAGGCGAATTCCTGTATATAGGCGTGCGAAATAAATATTGTAGTATCTGTTCAAGTAGTGTAAACAAAAATGAAGCCATAAGAGATCATACTTGCTACAAAAATTGGTCTGATGTATCACCAGCAATGGAGGCAGACATTGCTGTTGAAGGCTTTTCCAGTAGTGAACGAATGCATGGCATCAGATACATGCAGTTCATAGCAGATGGCGATTCTAGTCTTTTTGCAAAAATAAGGACGAATGTACCATACGGTCAGCTTGTGAGAAAAATAGAGTGCACAAACCATGCCCTTAAAAATTATGGGAAACATTTACGTAATATCAAAAAGGATACTACAATAAATGTACAAGGTCGAAAAATGTTAACACTGAATAAAATAAATTTATTAACCAAAAGGGCAAAATGTTTAATATATGAGCATTCAAAGAAAGAAAATAATAATGTTGAACTTTTAAGAGTGCATCTGAAAAAAAGCGTTAAACATGTTTTTGGAGATCATTCTGAGTGTACAGAGGACATATGTAATACGCCAGGTGATACGTCAAACAATAAGATTCCGGATTTAAAGGCGACTGGCATATATGATCATTTACATGGTAACATAACATAAGGCTTACGAAAATCTATATTCATTATATTTCCTTTTTTTTAGGAACTTTGAACCTTTTATTAAAAAAAGCCCATCTATTAATTGAAAACGAAAATAATAATGCGGCAGAGAGGCTTATGAATATAGTGGCTCGTTTTAATATGGGGAAGAGGTTAAACTTGATTCAAAGAGGATCATACCAAAGGTGTGTGTTATTATCAGGCCTAAGGTATAATAAATCAAGACAATGGCATTCAAGTCCATGGAAACGGCGAACAGGTCGAAGCCCGGGGCAATATTTTAAAAAATTTATTTCAAAGAAAACTTGCTCAAATAGTAACGGACCAAAAAAAATTAATTTTTGAAGAAAATGAAAATAAAAAAAAAACAAACAAATACGGATTATGGTTTTTATGCAGAAGAACCTGAAGACTGTGAAGATATAGACTTCATTAAAATGGAAGCTCACTTACTAACTGAGCAGTTACAGGTAACAATAACTAACAGTTTATGTGTTACATAATAAACTCTTTAATATACTGTTATCAGGTGTCTATAAATGAGATTAAAAATATAGAGCAACAAACTGTTGGACAATTCAATAATAAAAATTACGCTCAGTATAAAAGTAAAAGGCTTACGGCATTGATGTTTGGACGAGTCATGAAGAGGAAGCCATATACGTCTTGCCATAATATTGTGAAGGATATACTTGCACCCAGAATTTTTTTTTCAGATGCCACTGAATATGGCATAATCAAAGAGGCTGTGGCAATAAAGTGGCAATAAAATTATTTGAAAACACAATGGGTTGCAAGGTGAATCAATCAGGACTGTGGGTGGACCAAACATTCGGATTTTTAGGAGCATCTCCAGATGGTATAAATAACAAGAAAACTTTGTGTTCAGCATAAACAGTTTTGATTTCATTTTAGGACTTATTGGTGATACTGGTTTAGTTGAAGTTAAATGTATTTACGCTCCTAACAGACAATTTTCTACCCTCAAAGAACTGGTTGAAATTTTAAAAAGCAAGACATTTTTAAAAATAATAAATGGGGAAATATCCTTAAATAGGAAACACTCTTATTATTTCCAAGAAACAAGAAATTGAATAAGAGAATTATAACATTACTTAAGTAAAATATTTACTTATAGATACAAGGACAATTAAATATAACGAAAAGGGATGAATGCTACCTTGTTGTATATGTCAATGATAAACTCCCACTTTATATTGAAAAAATACAAAAAGATGAAAAACTGTGGAATGATGAAATGCTACCAATACTTACAAAATTCTACACAGAATGTGTAGCCCCAGAAGTAATAAGAGGAGATTTGAGAAAAAAAAAGAAAATGTGTGGATCCTCCATACATTCAAGAAGCCATAGCAGCACATGAACTTAAAAAAATTATCGTTTCAAACTGTAAATAAAAATGTTTTAATAAATAAAATGTAGTTTTTAATGAGCAGTGACATTTCCAAGTAACGTATATGTAGAATCAAAAAAATCTTTAGACTTTTCGCGAGTATTGAGTCCTGAATTGCCTCACATAGACCTAGCCAGCCGATGTTACGTTAAAATACAGTTTATGCAATTGCATAAAAAGATCCATTTAATAAACTGTATATTAACGTAATATTTTGGCTCGTCATATCCATGTGGTCACCAAGCGATATTGAAAACAAATACGTCGAAACATACGAAATAATTTCAAAATAGTGCACCGCCAAAAAACGGCTTTGAATGAAGTTACAGAATAAAGGCAGTTACTAGAGCGCCCTCATTTGGAGAAGGTCAGAACTAATCCGGAGAAAATAGTTTTAGTGAGTCTCAAAACCACTGCACTGGATATTAAAATCTAATTACTGTCATAATTACAGGAGATAACGTTCTCATATTGCAGAAAATGGTTTCAAATGCATTTGTTGACGTCCTGTGATAATTCTTTTTCGAATTTTGTTGAAACAAAAAGTAACAAAATTACAATTTTATTATTGAATTAATCATATTAAATATCAATAAAATTTAATGCTATTTTCAGAAAACCTTTATCGAATTATGAAGAAACATAATATTTTAAAAATTTAAAATAAAGTAAAACCTGCATGAGATTTATATCCACAAAAATCATTGAATGCTTTCACAAGTACTGCCATCTAGGCAGAACACCCGCTGGCGCCCTGGTCTTAAGATCTAATTGTGGCGAAACAAAAAATATGTCCCTTTTTGTTTTTACACTATCGAAAGCCCGTTATTAATAGATTATTTTCGCCTAAAAACATTTCATTTAAAAATAAGACAACGCTGTCATTTTTGAGAAAAACGAAGCGCGCGTCGGCATATGCGGAATTAAAGTTTAAGATTTTTTTATGGCCGAACAAAAAATATGTCCCTTTTTGTTTTTACACTATCGAAAGCACGTTAGTAATAGATTATTTTCGTCTAAAAATATTTGATTTAAAAATAAGACAACGCTGTCATTTTTAAGAAAAACGAAGCGCGCGTCCTGGTGTACGCGGAGCTAAAGTTTAAGATTTAATTGTGGCCAAACAAAAAATATGTCCCTTTTTGTTTTTACACTATAGAAAGTCTGTTATTAATAGATTATTTTCGTCTAAAAACATTTGATTTAAAAATAAGACAACGCTGTCATTTTTGTAGAAGTTGAGTACGCCTCGCGCAACAATACTTGATAGGTCAATTTCAAATCAATTTCTAAAAATATTCATTTTAAGTTATTCAATATTACTTAATTAGTAGATTTTTATAGTAATATATGAATACTGAAACTGTTTTGGTATTATTTTAGAATTTTTTTTATTGTTGAAAGTTATTGCTAACTTCATACCGGTAGGTTTTAGTCAGTCGAAATATGAACCTTGCGTATTTACTAAAAACAAAGAAGGTAAAATTGTTATTGTAACGGTGTATGTTGATGATTTTTTAATATTCAGTAATAATAATACAGAAAAGCAAATATTAAAAAAAACTACTCCTAGAAAGATTTAAAGTAAAAGATTTAGGAGAGGTGAAACAGTGTATGGAAATTAGTATTGAGAGAGATTTTGATAAGAAGACGATTTCAATTCATTAAAAAAAGCGTATTTTATCTTTATTGCGGAAATATAATATGCTTGATTGCAAACCTGCAAAAACGCCTTTAGAAGCTAATTTAAAATTAGAGAAATGTAATAATGCAGATATATCACTTCCTTATCAACAACTAGTAGGAGCACTATTGTACTTGTCTATAAATACTAGGCCTGACATAAGTTTTGCCGTCAATTTTATGAGTCAATTCAATAATTGTTACAGTCAAGTTCATTGGATACATCTTAAGAGGATTTTAAGATATTTAAAAGCCACTATTGACTTTAAACTTACATTTAATGGCAATCCTAAATTTGAACTTACTGGTTTTGTGGACTCTGATTGGGCAAATGATCAAGACCGTAGATCTTACAGAGGTTTTGTATATACATTAAGTGGTACAGCTATTTATTGGGAAGCTAAAAAGCAATCATGCGTAGCTCTTTCCAGTACTGAAGCAGAATATATTGCCATGTCAGAAGCTTCAAAAGAAGCTGTTTACCTTAAAAGCTTCTTGTATGAATTAGGTTTTGATGTTAAAATCGATTTATATAATGACAATCAAAGTTCACAGAAGTTAGTATATAATCCAATCTTTCATAATAGAACTAAACATATTAGTGTCAGATATCATTTTATCAGGAACATTGTGGACAGAGGTGTAGTTGCTATTTATTATAGGTCAACAGATAAAATGATTACTGACATTTTCACAAAAGCGTTAAATTCTCCTAAACACTATTTTTGTATGAACGGCTTTGGTATTGTTTGTTAAATTTGAATGATCGATTAAGGGGAAGTGTTGTGTACTGTTGTTTACTTCTAAAGCCGCGTTCATAGCGCTTCGTAGTGTCGCGAGCGGCACGGTTTCGACCAATCGCGTGCCTGCGTAAATGTACGTCATTGTATTCCCCTCTGTCGCCTCGTGTCTTGTTTACTGTCGCCGTGAAGTTGGATTTTTCCAACTACATTTTTTCCACGTGGTGTCGCGTGAATTAAGTGAGGTTATGTATACATATTATTCTTGTGGGCTTAGTGTTATATTAATGAAAATATTTTTATAGAACGAAGTATTATTTATTTAAAAAATTAAGCAAACATTTTTCCGTGATTTACTTGTGATCTGTTTCTTTCTCCCCCACCAATATGATGCTAAATATAAAATAATCTCCACCACTTTCATTTCAATACAATAATTTTAAAAATACAAGACAATAAATTGTTAATACGCTCGCACCTTCATCATATTATGTTTTTAAAAAATACTGCCGCGCATATCAAGAATACTGCCATGGCGACCCAGCGACAGATTTTCAGGATAAAATTTATTTTGTGGGAGTATTGTCGCTTGCGACACTACGAAGTGCTGCGAACGCGGCTTAAGTAATCAGACATTCAATATTAGTTTGCCATGTAAAAACTACTAATCTAGAGTGTAGTAATTATGACTTTGAAGTTATATGCACTAGTCAATTTATGTAATTTAATAAGTGTTTGCTGTGTGTTCGTGCAATAAAAAGGAACTTAAAGAAGCATTATTATCACTGCTTACCAACAAAAACAAGTATACTCACGTTTTGGTTGTATACAGCTTTTTGACATATATCCACGCTCACCGCAATTGAAACATTTCATTGTTCCCTCCGATGCTCTGCTCTGCTGTTGCTGTTCCGTCTTGACAACTGATCGAAGTGGTGGTGGACCCATGTTTGCCGACTCCTTCTGCTTCCCTGCTGCTGAAGTTGACCCGGATGAGTGTTTCTGGCCAAACAGCTCTCTTCGTTCTTTATCTTCTCGTCCATACTGCTCAATGCTTCGCAATACCTGGTCCAAATCGATAAATGTTTTAGCTCTAATGAAAACACTTAGTGATCGTGACCTAAGCCCAATCACAATCTGGTTTCGAGTTTCTTCGTCACTCAAATTCAACTCTCGACACAACTTAACTTTGTGGTGAAAGTACTCCACTGCTAACTCTTGAATTCCTTGCACTCGTGTGGTCATTGCCTTCCACATCTCAGTCATGCTGCGCATATAAATGGAACTAGCCATAAAAGCAGTTTTAAATGTTTCCCATGACACAATAGTTGCAATTCTAGCCTCGTACCAATGCCTAGCTGTTCCTTTCAGGTGAATTCTTGCTGCTTCAAATGCTATTGAAGGTGTCCACTGGTGTAAATCGATGGATGTCTCAATATGGGAAAGCCATACTCGTGCCACTTCAGGACCTTCAGTTCCATTGAAATCACTTAAACTTTTCACAATATCAGGCATTATGTTGTATGCTGGTGGAGGACTGACATGCTGGTTCATCATCTTGAGCATGGTTTGGTTTTGCTGTACCGTAGCTGTCACCAATGTGACATTTGATCTGCCCCTTGCCCTCCTCGGTTGGCCATTTCATCACTTGTACTTTGAGCTGGCTTGCTTTCATCTTACCATTGTTACACGACAAAATTCTTCGAAATCGTTGTTAGCCGAGTTACTCTAGCAATATTTTCCAGCAATAAATCATAGAGATCAGTCTATGTGTGATTATCAGTAAATCTACGGCTTATAAATTTTGAATATTGCCAGGTGGCAGCATTTAAAGACACAATCTGAGCATAAATTCGTTTTATCGGTGTTGGAGGCGGCGCGATATTGCGTAACTTTTTATATTAGAGATCCTGCCACTTACATATTTTGCACGTTGCTTCTAAGGAGCAACTATAAAGATAATCTGTGCACGAATTCGTTTTATCGGTGTTGGGGGCGGCGCGATAGTACGTAACTTTTTTATTAGAGATCCTGCCACTTACATATTTTGCACGTCGCTTCTAAGGAGCAACTAAAAAGATAATCTGTGCACAAATTCGTTTTATCGGTGTTGGGGGCGGCGCGATAGTACGTAACTTTTTTATTAGAGATCCTGCCACTTACATACTTTGCACGTTGCTTCTAAGGAGCAACTATAAAGATAATCTGTGCACGAATTCGTTTTATCGGTGTTGGGGGCGGCGCGATAGTATGTAACTTTTTTATTAGAGATCCTGCCACTTACATATTTTGCACGTCGCTTCTAAGGAGCAACTAAAAAGATAATCTGTGCACAAATTCGTTTTATCGGTGTTGGGGGCGGCGCGATAGTACGTAACTTTTTTATTAGAGATCCTGCCACTTACATACTTTGCACGTTGCTTCTAAGGAGCAACTATAAAGATAATCTGTGCACGAATTCGTTTTATCGGTGTTGGGGGCGGCGCGATAGTACGTAACTTTTTTATTAGAGATCCTGCCACTTACATACTTTGCACGTTGCTTCTAAGGAGCAACTATAAAGATAATCTGTGCACGAATTCGTTTTATCGGTGTTGGGGGCGGCGCGATAGTACGTAACTTTTTTATTAGAGATCCTGCCACTTACATACTTTGCACGTTGCTTCTAAGGAGCAACTATAAAGATAATCTGTGCACGAATTCGTTTTATCGGTGTTGGGGGCGGCGCGATAGTACGTAACTTTTTTATTAGAGATCCTGGCACTTACATACTTTGCACGTTGCTTCTAAGGAGCAACTATAAAGATAATCTGTGCACAAATTCGTTTTATCGGTGTTGGGAGCGGCGCGATATTGCGTAACTTTTTTATTAGAGATCCTGCCACTTACATATTTTGCACGTCGCTTCTAAGGAGCAACTAAAAAGATAATCTGTGCACAAATTCGTTTTATCGGTGTTGGGGGCGGCGCGATAGTACGTAACTTTTTTATTAGAGATCCTGCCACTTACATACTTTGCACGTTGCTTCTAAGGAGCAACTATAAAGATAATCTGTGCACAAATTCGTTTTATCGGTGTTGGGAGCGGCGCGATATTGCGTAACTTTTTTATTAGAGATCCTGCCACTTACATATTTTGCACGTCGCTTCTAAGGAGCAACTATAAAGATAATCTGTGCACAAATTCGTTTTATCGGTGTTGGGGGCGGCGCGATAGTACGTAACTTTTTTATTAGAGATCCTGCCACTTACATACTTTGCACGTTGCTTCTAAGGAGCAACTATAAAGATAATCTGTGCACGAATTCGTTTTATCGGTGTTGGGGGCGGCGCGATAGTACGTAACTTTTTTATTAGAGATCCTGCCACTTACATATTTTGCACGTCGCTTCTAAGGAGCAACTATAAAGATAATCTGTGCACAAATTCGTTTTATCGGTGTTGGGGGCGGCGCGATAGTACGTAACTTTTTTATTAGAGATCCTGCCACTTACATACTTTGCACGTTGCTTCTAAGGAGCAACTATAAAGATAATCTGTGCACGAATTCGTTTTATCGGTGTTGGGGGCGGCGCGATAGTACGTAACTTTTTTATTAGAGATCCTGCCACTTACATATTTTGCACGTT
>CATVHZ010000027.1:0-14147 GCA_958336345.1 Dorcus parallelipipedus | reverse complement strand
ACAAAATCAAGAACGTAAACAGAGAGAAATGAAAATGAGATCAAATAACGTATAAGAACTCTGAGAATTTACCAGGTCTTGCCAGCTTAGTCTGGGCATAATTAATATGAAATTTTAGACAAACTGTTGAAAAATATGTTCGTAAAATTGTAAAGTCAAATCTATATCTACATCTGGCGGTGAATCGTCCCGGCGGCGAATAGTCACGTACCGCTATTATTGCATTCCTATACAAAATGATAGGAATGCAATAAAAATAATTCAAATGGCATTTGAAATAATGAACCAAACAAGACAATTTTTTTCCACAGGTCACTTAATTAGAAAAGATATTGATCACGTGTTATTATTTATGACAGTTTGCTTTCTTTGTGCGATTTAATACCAGAAATAATCCCTATACGTATAAGTCATTTTCAAACTTCACAAACACATTGGTTCATGCGAGATTACTTTCTGGTGGCGGCAAAGTTAAATTCGAACATCTTTTTAAAACTTTAATATTCCTAAGATATAGCATACTCACCCCGGACCACTGGGAAATATGCCATTTAGGGCAGTCCATCTGGTTACACGCCTCCTGAAATCTCGGCTTGTGTCCGCTGCACTTCATCTCGCTGACCTAAACACAACGGAAACCAAATGAGAAGGACCGTTTTCCTCATCTACATTACGCACATTCCGAAAGAAATAAAATATTACAGATATTTACATTGCGATTTTAATGTTTTCTAGAGAAGCTTTAAATTCATACTACTGCCCTACTTTCGGATTCTTCCATAACGTTGCCACAAGTAATTGGAATAATTCCCAGGAGATGTATGTGGTTGATGCAGAAGCATTACTAGAATACGGAAGTGCTATATTTTGAAATAACGAGATTGTTGGACTTATAAAAGCGTACGGACCAGTTCTTTTGCCGAGAAACATTACACAATAATGCAACTCAACTGAAAATAGAGACAGAAAAAGTAATTTCAGACCAATAAAAAAATCGCAACGTTAATAGCATTTTCTAATCAGTTATCAATAAATTAATCAGTTATCAATAAATAAATAACTCGTGTCTAAATAAAAACCTGGTCAAGTAGGCTACATTTAGTAATTCTGCTATATAAATGCAATGGATAAATTCTCGATCACAACCCACTTGACCAGGTTTTTATTTAGACGCTCGTTACTAAGGCGCTACACTTTAAAAAAGGTACTTAGAATTAGAGCCGTTTTCATAATAGAACTTTAAAGTGACTTTAACTTATAAAATACATTACTTTTCCTAGGCTTAAAGTGACTTTAAATTAAAGTCTCCTTTAGCACTATTATGAAAACGGCCCTTAATTTCATAATAGGACTAAAGAGGCTTTTAATTTAAAGTTACTTTAAGAATACAAACGGTTTTTACATTTTAAAGTAATTTTGAATTAAAAGTCCTTTTATGAAAACGTCCCTTTTAGTTATCTAAAGAATTCTGTGATTAAAAGAAAAAGTATAAATAATAATAATAATATAAATATAATAATAATGTAACGTGAACCAAAATCAATACCTTCTTTTTTCGTGTTCTATGCCAAACATGCCAAAGTTTTTCCTCTATAATTTTCTTTTCAGAAAAAATTGTATTATAAAAAATTCGAACAATTTCCATTTGATATCTAAATAATACAGTTTCTGATTCGTTGGAAGTTTATGATACAACATTGAATTAGCCCTCTTGTAAAACTTTTATAGTACTTTTGAATCATAAGTAAAGTCTAAAATAAAAAGATCTGAATGCATAGGCACTTTGATGCGCGCCCAGTACAGATCGATCTATGGACCCGCAAGCATTATTTCTTCGATATAGCGAGAATATTTTAATCATCTTTGTCACATTTTATTTTGTTATTTGCTGTATTTTTACAATACGATATAATTAAAGAAAAAAACCAAAATATTTGTTTAGTTAAAGTACGTAATACTATATGTCCAAATAAATTTTTGATAAAGGTAGGCCATGGAAGATAAATTATTACATGATTTATATTAAAATATTGTCTAGTTCTTGGGTAGTTAAATAAAATTGAAGCTTAATTTGCCACATTTTACAGCTTGATGTGTCACTAACTTCAAAAACTGCTTGGTAATGTAGATTAGACATACATTTACACTTTCATGACCCACCTTTATCAAAAATTTATTTGGACTTATGGTACCTATGTACCATATAGTCGTAAACGGCACTGGGCAGTTGACCGATTGAGGTTTACAGTGCATCATTGCGAGCAGTGAGTAGTATAGAACTGGGTGGGTAAACGGACCTTTTATTTGGAGACTTTAATCATAAGGCACTGAACTATAGTTGTATGTGTGTTCGTCTAATGGACGATTTCTTCACCTTGTTTATCCTAAGGTTAATTTATCTGTCAGTTAGAATGTGACACATAGTTTGTGTACAGCCACAGATTAATATCATAGCAGATACGAAACTGTTTGTTGGCACCTTTGATGTTGTGAGTCTGAATTTTTTGACCTTCAGCCGTTTTGAAAAGGGTGTGCCACCTTTTGATTGAAAATATTTTGCATAAGCTCATGTGGTAAAGTTTGCTGATGGCCTATTATCAATAAATCTGTTTTGGGAATGCGTATTAGCCACTTTCCCGTTACCCACTTTGCGTACGCAAATGAACACAAAAGCGCAAAAATCACCATAATAGAATTATTACCTTTCGGAAAACTAAATAACGAAGTGGTTTCTTCTTTTCAATTTGTCCCATTGTTTGTTACTGCATAGCATGTAAAAAATATCACGTTAAAAGTTAACATCCTTTCTACAAAGGTGACTTGTTAAAAATAACCAAATCGGCAAGTTTCGTATTTCGTACAATATTAATCTGTGGTACCTACAGCCAACTGCATGTCACATTCCATCTGACAGATAAATTAACCTTAGAACAAACACAGTGAAGAAATCGCCCATAAGTTAAATACATTACCCAGCCTGAAGCTGATTTCTTACGCCGAAACCGTTTATGCAAGCGAACACTGTAAAAAATTTCATGGTAAATTTACCTGAATAATCATTGGTTATTTGCGGCCAGCAATAATCATGGTAAAAATACTGTAAAAATAGATGTAGGTTTACCATGAAACGGTAAAAATATATGTAGATTTACTATTTCAAGGTATCCTTACATGTATTTTTACAGTATTTTTACCATGATTATTGCTGGTCACAAATAACTAATGATTATTCAGGTAAATTTACCATGAAATTTTTTACAGTGAAGTATAGAAAAGTGATTTCCTGATCAATTTCTTTTATAAATGATACCACAAAATATTACCACCGACCAAAATTTATATTCTGCTTTGAAAATTTACCCAATTGGTAAAATTGTTAGTTGGTTTTGCATTGTCCTCAGACAATTTATTATTATATTATTAATATTATATTATTTTCTAAAAATAATATAATAATAAAGCTGATTGAATAAAACTACCTACCTGTTAACTCACATGTTGCCGCCACTTCTTGCCATAATTTAGTAATAATATCGCGATTATGATATTTTGAACTTTTTTGATTCCATATTGGGGTTCTTACGTAAATTTCGTCGATAAATTTCTCTACACGGTGCTGATAAAGTCCCACAACAAGCTCATAATTTGTTTATTTAATGTTTTTTCGCAAAATCCTGAAACAGATAAATTTTTAATTTTAAAAAGACACCTTTTAGTGCAAAAATCTTTTCTCGATCGGCATTTGTTTTTCTGCTGTGACGTCATCATTGACTTTTTAAACGGCAACCCTAACTTAGTACTTTCTACAACAAATTTTTCGAAAAAAATAGACATTACAATTCAATAATACATTTTATTTTAATGATAATCTTCAAATTTAAAACAAAAACAAGTAGAAATTAACGAACATATTGAAGCTGTTCTCCAGGAACCAATTGTTGAGATTTTCATTGCAGCAAAACATAAATTTTTCAAAAAAATTCCAGAGCGATGGTCTGGATCATGACTATTTTTTTCGAAAAATTTGTTGTGGAGAGTACTAATTTTTTTACATCGCCATTTTGCTGACAAGAAGGACTATCAAAATCTGCATTAAAAAGTTAGGGTTGCCATTTAAAAAAATTAATGATGACGTCACAGCGGAAAAACAAATGCCGATCGAGAAAAGATTTTTGCACTAGAAGGTGTCTTTTTAAAATTAAAAATTTACCTGTTTCAGGATTTTGCGAAAAAACATTAAATAAACAAATTATGAGCTTGTTGCGGGACTTTATCAGCACCGTGTATGTCCATATTAAAACAAGCTAATCGGCTTCAAAACGCAAACTGATTTGTCTTTACTTGCATGGCTCGGTCCGTTCTCGCTCGGACTCGTCCGGCTAGGTGTTCAGTATGAACACCGCCATTTAGACCCTTTAACTTGTGTTTCCCGCAATTCTCGCATGGCTAGGCATCGCTCGGTTCCGCCGGCAGTGTGCACGTACACTTAGGCAGGTAAAGCGAAAGTAATTAATATAATTATAAAGTACTATTTATTTAAATTCATAGACAAAATCCATTTCTCCATTTCGGATGCAACTTGTTTATTAAAATACTGTTATTTTTTCACTTTCGGTTTTTTTTTCTCGCAGCGCCATGTCATATAATTAATTTGTTAATAAGCAGTGGTAAACTGATTCACTATGTAAAATTGTTTATTGGACTTTTTTTGAATAAAACAATAATATTAGTCTTCCTGAAATGTAGTTACGTATTAATTTTATTCAAAAATACCTTGCAGCTATCTCCTCATCTACTTTGCTATGTTTGCAGATACTTAATAACAAAGTACTAAACAAGGGAACCAAGTTTTTTGAAGCTTGTTTTAGATTTCCAATGGACAACCAAGATAAACCTTGGGCCTCTCACGTAAATTGGGATAGTTTAGAAGGGTGCATGTTAAGTGACTGAAAGGTAATGCCTTTTGTAATTCTTAGAATTTGGAGAGGACCTACCAACTATTATGCCAATTGCCGTTTTTGTTTAATTTTGCAATTTACAGTTTAAAAAATGAAAGATGCTGAACTTCGCTGTAAGATGTCACAATTTCTGCATTCCTGTTTGGATTTCTTTTAGACCAAATCTGGGATTAGTTAGTAAAGAACTCTATGAGCGTTCCCATCAGACCATCAAAGGTAAGAAAAACGATATCAAAGACCCTGGTATGTTGTAATGATGGGAAAGTACATTTGGGCTTAATTTGCAATCACAACAGTTCTTTTCACAGGCGCAGGAAATGATCCAAATTAGTTTTGAAGTTACTTGTTAATTTAAGTTTACTCTTATAATCTTTGAATTAATTATTCATTAATAAAATTTTGTTTTTCTTTTGTTTATAGCTAAAATTAAATCTTTTTAACTTAATAAAATTTTGAAAAAAGACATTTCTTTTGTCTGTTTTTGAGGACCCTACCGACACAATGAGGAAATATCTTGCATAGTCTTACTTAATGGAAAGTAAACTTCTAATAAACACCAATAAACTAAAATGAACACAAACTTGATCAAATTTTGTTCCCATTCATTATAAAAACAGTACCTATGAATATAATAATAATAAAATTTTTATTGTCATAAGAGTCTTGAAACAAGACATTGACAATTGTCAAAAATAGTATGTATATAAATATATAGAATACATATTAAAATTATAACAAAATACACAAAATACAAAACACAAAATTGTCACATTAACATAGTGCCACTACTAAGATAAGAAATCATTTAGGGAGTTATGAGAAAAGATTTTAAATTTTTCTTAAAAATATTAATGGACGAAGACTCTTTGATGTTAACAGGAAGTTTATTATACACCCTAATTGCTGAGCAAAAAGGATTTTTATGAGTACCTTACAAATTATGTTCATGTGCTTCGAGAAACTGGGTCTGTGATTAATAAAAAAAAGTGCTGGTAGGCCAAGCGTTCGGACAGAAGAAGTGTTGATGACGTTCGTCAAGGTATGGAAGAAGATCCTAGTATAGAACGTCTATCTCAAGAAATTAGACTTTCATATGGAACTTGCCGGACGATTGTGAAGAAGAACTTGGGCATGGATCCATATAAGAAGGAATCAAATCAAGCCCTCTTGCCGGCAGATCACCCCAGACGTCTAGCGTATTCCAATTGTTTGTCAATAATTTAATGAATGACGACCTGTTAGACTTAACATTTTTTCTGATGGGGCGTAGTTTTACCTTTCTGAGTACGTTAATTCACAAAATACGCAAATGTGGAGCTTTGACAATCCGCATATTTTTGTTGAATCTCCACTACATGCTCAGAAAATTGGTGTCTGGATGGCAGTCTCTCGCAGAAGATTAATTGGACCCATTTTTTCAATTTTACTGTCAATGCCGAGAGATACAAAAACAATATTTTAACGGAATTTGTTCAACAATTACGAGTACACGTGCAACGTACGGGCACGTGCGACATGGGACATTATAGCTTTTCTCCGCGACTTTCTTGATGACCGATTGATAAGTTTACATACACAAGTTGAGTTTCCTCAAAAACTGCTGTAGAGAATTTGCAAGAACTAGAACAAAGGTTTGTTGAAGAATGTGCAACTATAACGCCAGAAATGCTGCAAAATGCTTTTGCTAGCATGAGAAAATTATGCATTAAACAAGGCGGACAGTTCCAACAGTTACGTTAATTTATCTTTTCTTGTTGAAAAAATGTTAGAATTCTTCCATTTTACTTTTCAAATTAGTTAAAATTAATTCTAGAGATAAATTAATAATGAAGTTAGAACTACAATACATTCGGTGACATTTGCATATTATTATTTGAAAACGATGATCTAAGCTAAGACAGTCGCTTTCCATTTCATGACCGCCCTTGACCAAAGTAATTTTTGATGTCTCGGTATTATAATATATTGGGTGCTGTAAAAATGGCGAAACAACGCCATTCTGCAATATTCAGGGACACCCTCTAAGTATAGCAAAAATGTTAAAAAAAATCTTGTGATTCCTTAAAGATATGAAGGTGTTATAAGATTGGAATTTGAAATTTTTATTATTTACCAATTCTGAATATTTCAACATTTTTTATACTGAAAGACATATTTAAAATGATGTTCAACAATAATTTTTATTTGAAATCAATAAATATTACATATTTTACACAAAAAGGAAGGAAGGCAGCGGACCCTGATGATATTACAAACAAATTTATAAAGAGTAACGGTGTGAAACTGATGGAAATAATGTACAAAGTGTTAGAAATGTAATGGGTCACAGAGGAATAGTGGATTTCTGACGTCAAAATATTGCGATTTAGCTAAACTCACCTAGTCCTAAAGTTGATAATAAAGGAGATACAGGGCATTAAAATAAAAATTTTAATTCAATTTTCTTCAATAATTCTTAAACTTTTTGGCATCTTGCCTTAAAAATTGACATATGCGGGCTTTTTGATACCAGAAATAATAATATGGTCTTAATTTTGATGTAGCAGATAGAGAGCACCACATATGGTAACATTTTTGATTCTAAAATTCTCCAACTTTTTTGTGACTTGACTTATGACACTTTTAATAAAAGACTCTTTTTTAAACCAATTCAGTATACCTGTTCAACTCGCTAAAGTTAACCGTTTTAGAAATATTTGCTATTTTATCTTTTACTGCAACGTGATTTTTATGATTGTATTTGTTTGATTTTGTTCTGTACGAGAAATAATAGTTATGTATTGGTTATAAAAAGTTTGTACAAATATTTGGTGAACAATGTTACGTCATTACAAAACACTACGAAAGAACTAATTTTTTTTTAAAGAAAACGTGTGTTAATTTATTTTGCTTAATATTAGACAGTCTTTTGTAAAACTCATAGCGAAATGCATATTAAGAGTTTTTCATAGAAATAAAAGTAGTGTTCCTAAATTAACATGTATTTTTCTGAAAAGAAAAAATAGAAATAAAACTACATTCTTTCATAGTGTTTTATAATGACGCTATATTGTTCATCATATACCCGAACAGATAATACTTTGTTAAAAGTTTCATAAATTTACTCACAAAAACGTTAGAGCATTTTAAAAGCAAGAATGATAGCGGTAGCTTGAGTATTTGCTACATCAAAATTAAGGCCATATTGTTATTTCTCGTTCCAGAAAACCCTCGTATGTCAATTCTTAAGAAAATATGTAAAAAAATTTAAGAATTGTTGGGGAAAATTGAAATTAAAATTTTGATTTTAACGCCCTTTATTTACAACTTTTGTACTAATTGAGTTTAGCTAAATCCCAATATGTCAGGATGTCAGGAATCCACTGCTGCTCTGTGTCCTATTACTTTTGGACCACCTTGTATAACCTAATAGTGGAAATATGGAGAAAGAAGGAATGCCAAGTGAGTAGAGATTTGGATGGACAGTCCCGATTCCAAAAAGATAGATTCGAATAATTGCAAAAATAATGTAGAACTGCATCTATCTAGAAAGAGACTAATTAAAGAAATGAGACACAAGCACATAAAATCAAAGTTAATTACAAGAATGACGATGGAAAATCGAGAGCAAGAATTTTAACAAATGAAAAACCCACAGGAGAAATTTGTATAGAAACGGAAGTGATACAAGATACAACCACACTTTTAAATATAGCCCTAGAGGGAGCAGTCAATGCGACAGGAATTGAAAGAAGAATCGCATAAACCTTCTCCCAATGGAGAAGTTTACTACTTTTATTTTTTTTAAGAAAAGAAAGTTAAAGCAAATTCATATAAAACTGTGAAAGAATTTTTCAAATATCTTAAAAAATGATCAAATTATAAAAGTTCAAAATTACGTTTCTTGTTCAGTCGGCCGGAGCGGCGTGACGCCATTTCACCTATCGGCAAATTATCACTTTGATCCTTAATGAATGTTACTTTACGGAAATGTGTGGCGCTCGACTATACGAAGAGGTGACGTTACAAGGGAGTCGTTCCTGGTTAAAACTTTAAAAGCCTCTTTATTTATCATGAATTTTAGTTTTTTCTTCATCAGTCAGATATTTTTGGTCTATATTTTATTATTATTAAAAAAAAATATTCTATTTCGAAGCTGAGTAAACTTCTCCATTGGTAGCCTATGCGAATGTTATAGCATTCATAGAGAGAAAAGAATCACTACTACTAATACTAGCAAAATAACATAAGAAAAGAGGTTTAGAAATTAAACAAGACAAAACAGTATATTTGACAAGTTCCAGAAGATGAAATTGAAGTATGAAATTAAAATTGGAATATATCTTCAAAAAGTAACGAACTTCAAATAGGTAGCTGGAAGTGACAGTCAACGGGAACAACGATAGAAGCGCAGAAATAACCGAACTTATTTTAACATGATACACAGCCTACTATAGACACCACAAAGGACAAAACATAAGTAGACAAATCAAATTAAAAATGTATAAAACTGTGATTAGATCAATAACTACGAGCTACCTATGCAGTTGCAACAGTGTGTCTAGTAAACAAAGGGGAGGAAAGGCTGAGAATATTTGAAAGAAAAGCTAAAATTGAATTATCATTGTATGACGTGTTTCAGTTTTTTTCAACACAGCTTATAAATACTAGCATGAAAATTGGGGTGGAGTTTAATGAAATATGGGAGGTTGAATGTATCAGAGTTTTATAAAACACGTGAATGTGAATATTTCGAGCAACTCTAAAAATTAATGCAACTAATTTAAATTACGTAAGGTGAAGTGAGAATAAATATTAGTTGATGTTATAAAACCGTAAGAAGCTGAACAAATTGATTAATTAATTAATTTTATTGTAAATAACAATTTAGAACTTGCTTCTAAAAAAACAGTAATAATAATTACGCTATCAATTGTTTTCAACTGTTTTGTGATATACGTATTTAAACAAATGGTCAGGAACTAAATTTATATTAAATTCTACTAAATAAACAAACAGTCACTATTGTTGCAATAAAAGAAATAGCTAATGAAGAATTTTAATTTGGGCAGAGTATATTTTAATTTTTTTAATGAGCATAAGTAATAATCTACGAACGTGCAAAGGACCCAAAAGCGTTCATAGATTTTATTAAATTAAAACAAAACAAAATGGTTACGCCCTCAATCTAAAAGAATTTCATGTTTATAGAAGAATATGTACGTTATTGAAAAATAAAAAAAATGAATTTCTTAATAACCAATAACGTAGCAATATGTTAACAAAAGTCAACGTCAATTAAACTTCCCTTTGCGGTTAGTTAGCACATCTGAATTATTTATTTCTTGAATTCGTATTGTCAAGCCGCGATATTTCTTACTTTCTGGTAGTTTATTAATTTAGAATTCCGGAGCGCCAAACAAAGGCATTAATATTTAAATTAAATAACTCCGCTCCAGGAGCGTTTTATTCCAAGTTCGTTAACTGCACAAGTTCGCCTATTGTTAGGGGCTGAACAGTGCATGCAACGCGGCGCACTACTGCAGACCCCTTCGTCGTCTCGTCGAGGGTTTAAACAAGTATTTGCCATGAATTATTCAGTCACGTCGTGGAAGTCAAACACACCATTTAGCCGCTATTAATTATAGGCCCGAAAACTTATATATTCTAATTTGTCCCATAATTAGAAGATATTACCGAAGAAATTAGCTCTCCGTTGCAGCTTAACGTCATGACGCTGTTGAAATAATGGATAGGAAGCCTCTACTGATTAATTGCAGTATTTTACTTTACTTTGTTACCATATTTCCGTGATTTGTTATTACAACTTATTACAAATGAGACTAATAAAAAAACTATAGGTCCCGGTTGTCCATTTGACAATGAGACATAGGAATTTAATATGGGAAAACAGAAATTATTTTATATTATCTGCCTGAGTAAATTCATATGAATTTGTAGGTCGCAATTGGAAATATTTTGATTTTTAGAGCATTTTGATGTTAAACTCGTAATATTTTAAGCATTAATTATTTATAAATTAAGGAAAAATTAAAATTCTTTATTTCTTCTTAATAGCAAATTTTAGCAACCAACCACAATTAATAATTCTCGTGGTCAAGTTGTTTGTTTCGAATTTTATTAACCGTAGGGTTGCGAGATTAAACCCATCCCATTATAATTTTTTTTCTATTGACACTTTTTTCAGATTTTAATTCTTACTTTAAAATGTTGGAATATTTTATCAGCCTTGTTTTAAAACAGGCCTTTGTTTTTTTAATTTTTTTATTCATATGTTGCCTTTTGATATTCAAATAACATTAGATCAAATTCATCATTATTATGTATTTTCAATCTTTTCATTTTTCCTGGTAATTCTAAGTTTATAAAACAGAATTTTAGTTATTCGTCTGTACTCTCAAGGAAGTTATCGTCAAATGCATGCAACATTGATGGAAATGTTTTAAGATATTTAAATTCCTGCTGTGTGTAGTCTAAAATAGCGATAGGAAAAGGTTGGTGGAATATAAATTTGTAGCGCGATGGTCAGAACACCCTCTCCCCCAGAGGGTAAAAAGGCGTCAAGGGTCAAGGGATAGTTTTTTGGGACAGTAGTTGTTTAACATCGACACTAGACGCGCGCCACTTTCACCCAGTTTTCTTATAATTTAATTCGGTACTAAACCTTTGCTTCTTTTTCTTCATTTTGTTTATTTCTCACCTTTTTTGTTATTAGTGTAAAGTGTTTTTTTTGCAATTAAATTTTATTTAACTTCTGAGTCGATTTTATTTCTCGGGATCCGAACAAACCACGTTACAATTGGCGCCCAACTCGAGGGGCAGAAAATAAGACTCTAGTGTTAAATAAAAACTAGTGAAAGTAATTTCGTGTGCAGTAATCACCGCAGGAATATTGGATGATCAAGGAAATCGGTGATTACAAGTTATCATTCACGCAAACGGAAACGTGGTCCGCCATCTTACAGCCAGATGTGAGGTTCAGCCATTTCTTTTCGGAAGTAGTGCTCTGCCATTTGGCCACAGGAAGTTACCTGCAACCTCGACAACCATTTTGAATTCGTAAGTTGACGTAGGACATTACAAGGTGGGTGATACTCAATTAATTGTACCGTTACGGTGCGCGATGCGAAATAGTACGGCGAATGTCAAATATCCGCCGTAGTGAACGCATTCGTAATTTGCACGAAAAACCGCAGAACTTTGGAGCCGCGAACATGAATGTCGTCCAAATGTTCGCGCAACAGCTTCAGCAATTGCTAGCAGGGGTTCAAGCTCAAGTCACGCAGCAATTGCAGGAGATGCAAACGAACTTTCGCAAAGATTTGGAAGACCGCGCTCACACACCAGCTTCGACGGTGTCGGAACAACAGGGCAATTTCACAAAGTGCTCGACACGTTTCTCCGGGTCGAAACAGGACAATGTTGAGGCGTTTATCGATGCAATCAACACATAAAGATTGTGTTGGAATTACGGATACAAACGCGATTAAGGGACTTTCGATGTTACTAACGGGAGATGCTGCCACGTGGTGGCAGGGCATGAAATCAAGTGTTTCAGACTGGCAATCAGCAATAAGCGCCCTTAAGAACTCGTACGGTCCAGAAAAACCCGCGTACCAGATATATCGTGAGTTATTCGCGTGGGAACAGGAGGAAAACGTTTCTACGGACATATATGTGAGCAAAGCTCGTGCTCTACTATCACACCTTAAGAACCCGCCATCTATCGAAATACAACTAGATATGATATATGGGTTGTTACATAGAAAAATTCGGAAAAGTGTAAGACGGAACGATATAACAAGCTTTGATGAATTATTACAGAGTGCTAGCGAAACCGAACGGAGGCTCAACGAATCGTCAGCATCAAAGAAAGCTTCTAAAACCAAACCGCCCGAAATACAATCAAAATACCGAAGGCGATGCACATTTTGTAAGAATTTTGGACACTCTAGTGACGAATGCCAAATTAAAGCGAGGAAAAGTGCAAAACAGACGCACGCGGAGGCGTCCAGTTCAACTACCGCTAGCACAACGCAAATAAAATGTTACGGTTGCGGAATGCCCGGAAGAATCAGGTCGAAGTGCCCGACCTGCAACCCCGCCTTGTCACAACGGTCCACGAGCGACGCTGAGCAGGTAGTACTCAACTATACGGCAGTCCTTAAAATTTATGCGGGCCATGAATCAATTTCGAAGCCGTTGTTACCGTTTTGTTTACTCGGATGCAAAGGGGTCGCGATCGCTGATTCAGGTGCCCAAGCAAGTGTAGCGGGTCGCCGAGTTTATGATTTTTTAAAAGCAAGTAACCAGTCGTTCAGAGCATCTACGATGACAATCGCGTATGCGGATGGCGAAGAGAGAGAACAGGATGTTCTGATGGCGGACGTGATAATCGGAATTAAAGACAAAAATATCCCGGTGAGCTTAGTAATTTTACCGGAGCTGCAAAATAATCGTACTCTGCTAGGGATAGATTAGTAGATATACTATGGGCGTTCGGGGCCAATTTTCCATAAGATTTAACACAGGCCTCGAAATTGCAATTTTTGCGCGGATCGTGGTCAGGGGGAGTGAGGTGAGAAGGTGATGTATTAAATAGCGCGTCGACTTATGACCAGCGCTAATAGATGTTTATTTCAAGATATTTCTAAATAACGAATTTTTTTCTCGGTCCGGAGAGAGATTCGAACCCGTTCGTCGGCGTTCCTGAGCCGTCCATCTAAGCCGCTCGACCGTGTGTGAATTTGTGTGAATATTTGTGTAAGAAATTGCAAATTTCTAAGTAAATAAACAACATTATTTTGCGTTGACAGCAATGTAGTAAGATACAATAAATTATTTTGAAGTAAAAGCATATGCTTCGTTTTATTCATCATTTCGTTGCATAAACGTTTTGAGTTACGTACGATAACTCTAGTGCGGGGGAATTTGAATCCTCTTCTTCAACTTTAGCATGTGGAAGTGCGCGAGGTAAAAATTATAATTAAGGTCGCGGCGGTATTTAATGCATAAGATGTCTAAACCGAAAAAACGTATATGGAATTTAAAAAAAAATTGCATCAGAAAACGAATCAACCAAATCACATTCGAGGATTTGTGTGATTTCGTTTCTCAGATATTTAGAGCGCTTTTGCAATAGAGTAAATTTACGTTCAGTTTGAAACAGTTACGTAGTGTAGTGATTCC
>CATVHZ010000026.1:0-35773 GCA_958336345.1 Dorcus parallelipipedus | reverse complement strand
CACAAATACTGATAATAATGATAATTTGTTCAACGTAAATTTTTAAGTCAATTCTTTTGTAGAACTTGGTAAAAGAGCTATGATCGGGGTAATTTTTAAGGAAGGAAGGCAATTTAGTTAAGGTTTGAATTATTCTTTCAAAGTACGTGAACGACACCAGTATCAGATTGAAATAATTTAAAGTTTGAGAATTACAATCTCCGGATAATTATTTAAAAATCAGAGATTTTCATATAAAAAATGTATTGTAGTTAAATGTAGCCTAACCATAATTAAAATCTGTAGTTAGTTTAAGATTCGTGTGGCTTTAATATGACAATTTCGTAAATGTAATTGCTACATGAAATTAGGTAATAATGAATCAATTGGGAGCTATACTGACTACTGGTGGCGTTTTGTTTTTATTCAAAATTGTTTTCTACATTCTGATATGAATTTTTATTCCATCAGACTTGTTGAATCCTCTTTACGATTTAAAGAAAATATCAAATATTTTACTATTTACTATGGTGACCTTGCCTATTCCAGAAAATAGGATCCAGTTTTTTTGAAAAATTTTCGAATTTCAATTATATACATATTGCTATGACGTATAACCACTGGTTATTACCAGACTTTTTATGTGTCAAAAGTTTATCTTTTACTTTTTCATTAGTCTTGTGGTTTACTTAGTAGCAATTTTTCTTTTTATAATTATCTTTTGTATATAAATAAAGTGGGACTATGTAGAAAGAGCAGCAGTAGAGATAAATAAAAATGCGAGATTTATGTTCAAACCTTTTTATTTTATTCAAATTTTTTAAATGTTTTATAAAAACAATGATGTTAATAACAATAATATCGATAACGATAAGTAATTTATTATAAGTTATTTAAATCAGTCAATCAATAATAAGTGTTAACTGTAATAAGCTAATCGCCCAATGATAAGTGTATTAACTGTAATAAGCTAATCGCCCAATGATAAGTGTATTAACTGTAATAAGCTAATCGCTCAATGATACGTGTTCATATAATAAATGTGCTGAGTTAATCATTCAATGTTAATTCCTTTTTTTATATGTAGAAAATTAAATTGTCTAGAGTTAATCACTCTGTGATAAATGTCAGATAGATGAGTATTTAAGTAATAAGCTAATCGCTCAATGATAAGTGTATTATATAATAAATGTAATGAGTTAATCACTCAATGTTAATTACTTTTGTGTGGAGGAAGTTTGGTGGTAAGAGTTAATCACTCCGTGAGGGTTGTCAAGTGAATGAGAGCGAACGTCAGTTCGAAGCGCTTTATATAGGCTTGTCCCCACTACGTCGGTGCTAGTTTTTTATTTTTGAAAAGCCAATGATTTATTTTATTTTTCCTTTGATGTTTATTCCATAAATTTTCAGTGAATCTTTTGTCCGTTTGTTTCGTCAATCATAAAATAATTTTCTATTTAAGATTTCATAATAAAATATTTTAACTTTGCCTTTGATTTTCTTAAATTTGAATCTAAAAATAGGGGTTCGAGGCTAACTGACGTCACGAATCCTACCTAGTTCGAGATTATCCTGTCATCTTGTTATTTGTCATACTGATGTATACTTTCGTGTCAGTGATTGTCAAATTATGTGGCTCTTTCATTAATTTGGACAAATTTCGGTAAGTTAAAAACATTAGATTGAACTATTATTCAATATCAAACTTTAATTCTTTCAAACATAACAAAAAAAATTAATTAATAAATCCTAATTTTATTGCCTCGTGTTTTTTTATTCTTAGGCTTTTTCCGTTTGGCAATTTAACTACGAACTTTCTCAATCGGCCGTTTCTATGCCTGAAATTCATATCATCTCCCTGCTTTTTATGAGTCGACATGACAGCTGTCACCGGAACATTTTCCTGGACCTTCAACACCGGCACATCAAGATTACGTCCAGAAACGTTATGCTGCTCATCTTGTTTCCTGTCTGCCAACTCCCTAGCCTGTTCCTCGAGCCAGTTACAGAAGCTTCTTATATTATTAGCAACCCATGCTTCTTGCGTAGGTGAATTCAATAACAAAATTGAAGACTCTGAATCGGACACTGTAAGATATAATTTAATTAGTATAATTTTTAATATATACTTAAATTGCCCCTGTGTTTCTGTTTTAGTTTACGTTTTTCATCTAATGTTCGTGTTGGAAGTAAGAAAACTGGTATTCTTAAGGAACTTCTGCATGGTTTAAAGAATACACATAAAATTAAGGTATGTTACATTTTATTTGTAAAATAAATATTTAGATCTTTGTTTTATTGTTGTAGGTGAAGAATTTCCTTTGTATGTGAAGATTGGAAGTAAATCTCTGCTTATTTGAAGAATCCGAAAACTGTGTGTCCTTGTGAACATGACAATATATTAAAAATGTGAGGGTATAGAATCGTCTGACAAAATTAAAAACATACTTTTTCTGTTATCTAAATTGATGTATCCACGACTCTCAATGATAACAATGAGAGTTAATAGGGTAGACATTAGATGTTATAGAGCATATTGTTTAACTCATCAAATTTGGGAATGATAAAATGTCCATGTATTTATATTGTTTGGCAAACGATTGAAGTCCCGTATTTTTCTTATATTTCAATCGCACCTTTTACAATTCAATGCTTAATTTACTGCATAAATGTCAAAATATACTTATAACTTATAACTACCAGTAGTTCGTTCATACTAACAAATGTAAGTCATGAAATTTTTTATAACATTTGAAACGCTATATTTCTAAAATCACTCGAGTCTCAAACTTGAAATTTTATACGGAGCTAGCTATAGTCGAGTACTTTAATACGTGTCAATTTTAAGTTTTTCAAGAGATATTACCCTCCGCTTTCAATAAAAAGCAATAAACTGCAATAAATTTTTTATTTACGTTTGAAAGAACTAGGCCAAGGTCACGCGCGCGCGTCTTCGGCATAAATCCATCTGTGTTTCACCGACGCTATCATAGCGAAATGCGTTTTTCGAAATAAAATGCGTTTATGCGAAATAAAAAAAATGTACAGTACAGCACAAAATGCATATCGAACGTGTTGTCATACCTGTGCATTCATTATAACCTTAGAATTTTACTAAAGTTCACTTCTTGTTCTTGGCACTGATATTTGTAATTGCAATAAATGTTCAAAATGTCCTGCGGTATTAACACATAATTGGCCATAACAGAGCACTATATCTATCAATTCCTCATTGGAATAAACATGAGCCATATTCATTACTTATTTACACTTAAATTAAGTTATGTACACAGATATTTACACGAATTAAACTAACACAAAACAAACTACACACTACGTAAATTTGATAAATAACTTTTATAAAACACAAACGTACTCTCTCGGGCTAAATTTTCTCAAAAACTGGTATTCAACACTTCGTCTTTCATTCTAAGTTATGAGTTATGACAGCATGACAATAATAAAAACAAACAATAAAAGAAGGAAAGAGCGAAACTGAGCTGAATTTTATTTTATGACAGTGCAATTGTAACCAATAAATCGCCAAGACGAATGTTGGTAAATTTTTTTGCGACGGTCAAACATGACCTAGCCTAACAAATACGGTATTTATTCGTTTATGGTCACAAAAAAACACCAATTCTGCGCAGCTGAGACATTTAAATCCATTTAAATCGTCAACCAGCGTTACTCAAACAATTTCTTTGAAAACGAAAACTGATTTTTCCCGGAGTTATTATTTACTTTATCCTTATTGTTGTATAACAAATTTTGCTTCTTTTTTTGACTACTATCTGTGGTTTCAATTAAAGACATAGGTTTAGAGACACCCAGTATAACATGAATTACAATTTAAACATTTAATTTCATAAACCACGTTAGTTGTTTTAATATCGGTGTTTTTGTTTTTAAATTTGAGAAAATAATATTTAAATTGTTTACAGATTTGCTAGCTAAAATTAAGTTGTGTTTTTTGAAAATCTGTTTAAATTGTTATACAGTGGTTCAATAAAAGGTACGTTTTTCATCTAATGTTCGTGTTGGAAGTAAGAAAACTGGTATTCTTAAGGAACTTCTGCATGGTTTAAAGAATACACATAAAATTAAGGTATGTTACATTTTATTTGTAAAATAAATATTTAGATCTTTGTTTTATTGTTGTAGGTGAAGAATTTCCTTTGTATGTGAAGATTGGAAGTAAATCTCTGCTTATTTGAAGAATCCGAAAACTGTGTGTCCTTGTGAACATGACAATATATTAAAAATGTGAGGGTATAGAATCGTCTGACAAAATTAAAAACATACTTTTTCTGTTATCTAAATTGATGTATCCACGACTCTCAATGATAACAATGAGAGTTAATGGGGTAGACATTAGATGTTATAGAGCATATTGTTTAACTCATCAAATTTGGGAATGATAAAATGTCCATGTATTTATATTGTTTGGCAAACGATTGAAGTCCCGTATTTTTCTTATATTTCAATCGCACCTTTTACAATTCAATGCTTAATTTACTGCATAAATGTCAAAATATACTTATAACTTATAACTACCAGTAGTTCGTTCATACTAACAAATGTAAGTCATGAAATTTTTTATAACATTTGAAACGCTATATTTCTAAAATCACTCGAGTCTCAAACTTGAAATTTTACACGGAGCTAGCTATAGTCGAGTACTTTAATACGTGTAAATTTTAAGTTTTTCAAGAGATATTACCCTCTGAATTTCGTATTTTTTACTAAAATTACATTTTAACACTCTGTAGAAAAAAGTATGTAACTCTCAAACTTCTAATAATTTTTATCACAGTCTATTGATATAGATGTATCTTCTAAAAAAATTTCAAACCTTAAATTAAATAGCCTTTCCCTTTAAAAATCGCTTCGAAAATGGCTTTTTTACCAATTTCCATATCGAATTTTGGCTAAAAATATTACTTTGAAGAAATATTTTTCAAATCACAATATTTGACAGAATAGTACCTTAACAAAATGGTTTTTGAAAATTTGTCCTAGGATTAACCTTCCAATGCCCGCGTGGCGTCTGACAGACTCTGTCGGTAACAAATCAGAGTGTTACTTGAGTTTTAGCAAACGCAAGATGTCATTACATGTAGCTGGGTTTTATCTACCGTCTGACATGCTAGTCGAGTATTAGCTCTCCGAAGTGCTACTTGTTCATACAGTGGGTTGTTTGTTTAGAGAGAGTCTCCCAGACGCCGCGCGAGCTCATATGTTGTGAAACCAAAAATATTTTTTAAGTAAAATTTGGTATTTTTGGACGTTATATTGGATTTGAATTAGTACTTTGTTGTTGTATATAATTATAAGAATTATTGTAATTATGGAAAGAAAAAAATTATTTAATCCTTTGGATGAGAAAGATGCAGAATACATGCTACGCTTGTTAGATGAATTACCGTCGGATGAAGAATTATCTGATGCGATTGATAGCTCTGATGAAGATATATTAGATGTTGTAGAAGAACAAGAAGACATTGAAGATAGTGAATAGGAAATTGAAGATGATAATGTTATTGCAGAAAGCGAAGAATTAAATGAAAATTTTGTTTTTGGGAAGGACCAGGAGACTAAATGGAAACTTGCCCCTTCTAGAACAAATATAAGAAGTCGTTCTCATAACATAGTTACTCACTTACCAGGTGTAAAAGGAACTGCAAAAGGAGCAAAAACTGTACTTGAATGTTTGCAAACATTCTTCACAGATGATCTGTTACAAATTATTGTGCAAAATACAAATAGATATATTGATTGTAAAATACAGGACTATGCAAGGGAAAGAGATTGCAAGCATGTAGATCTTTGTGAGCTGAAAGCCTTTCTTGGATTATTATATATGTCTGGATTCCATAGAAGCAGTAAATTGAATACTCAAGATTTATGGAATAGTGATGGCTCAGGAATTGAATTTTTCCACTTGGTTATGTCACGTAATCGATTTCATTTTATTTTGAGAAATATACGTTTCGATGACAAAAACACTAGGAATGAAAGACTGGTATTTGATAAATTGACTCCCATAAGAGAGGTTTTTGATGCCTTTGTGGTGCAGTGTCAACAAAATTATTCTGTAAGCGAATACGTGACAATTGATGAAATGTTGGTCAAATTTAGGGGAAAGTGTGGCTTTCGACAGTACATTCCTAGCAAACCCGGAAAATATGGTATAAAAATATTTTCTCTGGTGGATGCCCGAATGTTTTATAGTTTGAACTTAGAAGTATATGTTGGAAAACAACCTGACGGCCCGTTTAGAGTAGATTGTAGTGGATACCATGTTGTCACAAGAATATGTAGACCAATCAGTGGTACAGGAAGAAACGTAACAGGAGATAATTGGTTTACTAGTTATAAGCTAGTTAAAGATTTGTTACAAGATCGCATAACATATGTGGGTACTATAAGAAAAAATAAAAGGGAATTACCACTAAGCTTTCTAGCAGTGCGACCGAGGGAGCAGTTCTCTAGTAAATTTGGGTTTGATGGCAACGTTACATTGGTATCGTACGTGCCAAAAAAAAACAAAAATGTACTTTTATTGTCGAGCATGCATCATGACAAAAGTATAGATGAGGATATTGGTTCCCAACAAAAACCAGAAATTATCACATTTTACAACAACACCAAATCTGGTGTTGATACTGTAGACAAATTTTGTGCTACATATTCGGTTTCAAGAAATACAAATAGGTGGTCTCTGGCTATATTCTATGCGTTGCTGAATGTAGGTGCAATAAACGCGCAAATTATACATATAGGGAATAAAAACACCCGATTAAAATCAAGAAGGCACTTTATAAAAACTCTAGCTATGGAGTTAGCATCTGAACATCTGAAGATAAGATCACAAATTAAATGTTTACCACGAAAATTACGAGAAGATGCTACTGCATCATACAGTAGAATTAAAATATTGCAATATATTGTGCCAATAAAATTGAAGTTTGTTACTAAATTTATTACTTTTACTATTGTCACGACCCTTAAAAGTTAGAGGGTCGCTGGGGGGTTTGCTCAGAGGGAGCACTCGCTAATTGATGGCGGAGGTACCTTAAGGACGACAGAGTTAATAAAATGTATACGTACCAATGTATCAGTTTATTGAGTGAAACCAACTACTTCAGCTTCTTCAGCAGGCAGGATCGAAATTCTCCTTGCTTGAGACCGACCGCTGGACGCCCCGTACCAAGTCCGGAAAAACAGGAACTCACTCCCACGAACTCCGTGTCCACGCTTAGTCTTGGATGGCCCCACTGGACTCTCCTCGTGCCTCGCTACACTTCCTTTTATTAATCCTGCCTGCTGAAGTCAGCGATTCCTTCTCCTATCGTTTACATGATTATTTAAAATAACCCCGGTAAATTAAATAATCCACCTTAGCATCATTTGTGGCACTATTTAAATACATTTTCTATAGTATATTGTAACAATTTACGGTGATTTCCGTAATTTTAAATATGTTACTTTCATTATAAAGTCGTTGAGTTTGTCAGACGCCAGGCGAGCACTTGTGTTCTACAAACTGACGCGGGCACTGAAAGGTTAACCAGATTCTAGATAATAAAGCTACCGCTAACTCTAACATATAGTGAAAATGGCATGCGCCGAGATATAAAAATGGACGCCATTTTGAAATAAACGCAAGTAAAAATAAAATAATGATAATTTCGAACTCTCAACATGTAAAGTTAACTCTTGACGAAAAATATATATTTTTTTAAATGGTCAAGAAAATGCATTGGACCACTTGGTATGGATTGACCCAAATAACAAGACAAAAAACCCACTAAGTACAACCAAAAGAGCGACTAATAATGACGTTGCAGTAAGTAAATAATAAAACACTGTACACAACATACTAATTTTATTTATTTGCAGTTTTTTGGCAGAGGGATGCTGACAGCAACAAATTACATGGGACTTTTACGTCGGAAAAACCACTGTGCATAAAGTTGTCACAGAAACATGTGACATTATATGCAATGCTATGAAAGATATGTATTTAATGTTCCCTGAGGAAAACTATAAAAATTGCTGAAGAATATAATAAACGGTGGAACATGCCTAACTGTATTGGAGCAATAGATGGCAAGCATCACGATGAATTGAATACTAACGGTGACAGCATTCAAGCGAGATAGAGAGCTGTTACGTCATCGCATACCCGCTTCTCCCTCTAATACAACTGTCAACCGTCACAGTTAATATTGGTTAATAACTGTGTAAAAGGAGGAGCGGGTATGCGATGACGTAACGGCTCTCTACCTCGCTTGCCGAAATGCTGCCACCGTTAGTATTCAATTCACCGTGGGCAAGCCTGTGGTTATTCACGCGCCAAAAAATTCAGGCAGTGATTATTTTAATTATAAGAAAACATTTAGGTAATTATATCAATTATATATAATTTTATTGCAGTATAATAATTATGGCTGTCTGTAATGCTTATTACCAGTTTACATTGGTAGATATTGGGGCACCTGGAGCTGTATTCTTGAAATAATTCCGAACTATTTTCTCGTGAGAAGTAGGCGGAGTTCTCTCGAAAACCTACAGACGCTATTCTTGAAAAATTTACTAGCTTCTATCGCGTGAACCTCATGAGAACTTTGTTACCCAAATAATAATGGGAATAAATGCAGCAATCTCTAGAATAAGAAATTTGACAATTTAACATCGACAACAAAAAAAAATTAGGCACTTGCACCAACTTACCCGATAATCTTGGATGGTTGCAAATATTCCCCAGCTCGTCTAGTTCAGCGAAGGAGGTCTGGGTCATTCAGACAGGAAGAGACCCAATATACTCTTGGCCGGAAAATGTTATACATATAAGGAAACCCGATTGCGCCACCCTATATAAGCAGCTCAGTTGTCCTCCAAAGGTCATATACACTACAGGGAGTTTGATCAGATCGGTAGATTTGTCGAAGTCAAGAACGGGCGCAATCAGCAAAAAAAATAACAAAGTGCGGTAGCACTTATTACGAATGACCGCAAAATAGTATCGATAGTATCATACAACTCTTGAGTTTTAAATGCCCCAAGAATGGAAAGACAAGAACAATGATAAGTATTAAATGTTCTAAAAGGTTTAATCTTAAACCATGCGTGAATGGGATATGTATCAAATGATTCCAGATTTCTTTCCAATCAATGTAGACCTACAAAACATTCCTCCTGATAGATTAAAATCACGTAAGCCACTGCGGAAAGAAGATTTTTTACACCGACCTTTTTCTGTTTCTGAAGCTTGGAAAATACGAGGGGGGTTCACGTCAAAATCGAAATTTATTATTTTGAAGGATGTAATTCAAACTATGTATAGATTAAACCAGTTTTATTTTTCAATATAATCTCCATTAAGAACTACACATTTATTCTACCTTTGTACCAAAGCTTGAAATCCTGCAAAATAGAAACTTTCTCCTTGTTGTCTAAACCAATTTAGAACACACTTTTTAAGTGCGTCTTCTTCTTGAAATCGTTTGCCTCCTAGATGATTTTTAAGCGGTCCAAACAAATGAAACTCTAAGGAAGCCAAGTGAGGGCTACAAGCGTGATGCGGTAAAGTTTCTCAACCCAATTTGTTCAAAAAATCCCAAGTAATCGTAGCCGTGTGTGGCACCCATCGAGCTGACACTTTTTTATAGTTGAGGTGTTTATGGATGACTTTTTCTATTGATCCAGTACTTAAAGTAGTCGTTTTCACTATTTCCGAAACAGTAATGACGGATTCGTAATCAACGTCACCGAATTAGTAAAGATCACCGACTATATTCAAAACAATGAAAATCATGTTGGCCTGTGTTATTAGCTGCTTTCGATTATGCGTGCTGGAGTGCATCGGAGTTACTCCGGGCTTCTCAGACAATGAAAATCTGTGAAAATCGAACATACCCGAGCAGCCTGGGGTGCCCTGGAGTACTTCAGTGCATATAATCGAAAGCAGCTATTAATTTATAACGGATTTTTATTTTATTTTTTTATACTTTATTTTTTTCAAAAATGAGTAATGGAGTAATTGCCAGCGTTTAGCCAGAGACAAACCTACATAATTTTTCATGTGTATAGATATAGTAATACATACTGTAGTGATAAGGTTATCCTTTTAAAATTTCTTTTTTTATTGTAGTAATTTTGCATTTTGAGGCTTGATTCGGTTGTGGTTCTTTTAGTTAAGAAAGTCTTTTGTCAAAAATTTTGTAATTTATAAGAAGTTTAATAAATCGTCTACGATTGTCAATAATCGTCTACAATCTATCTGTTAATTAGAAATTTCAGGTTCTTGTTTGTTTATTTAAATTTATTTGGTTTTGATGACTCAATTACGATTATCACGAATCGTCTTCGAATACATCCGTTAAATTAATTTAAATATTACTATAAATTTTACTCAGTAGGTTTAAATACCTTGTCTACGATTGTAACGAATCGTCTACAAAAGTATTCCTTAATTGAATAGAATTTATTTATTACGTGTTGATAGTGTAAAAATCCAAATTGTCAAATATTGATCTTTCTTTCAGCTTTTTAGATATTTTATAACTTAGCAAGTTACTTACTGTGACATTTTCATCTCGTTACTCCTGTTTCTTCTAGTAGAAAATGAAAAAGATGGTAAAATTCCAAAGTTTATTTTAATTTGAATTGTAGAAAAAATAAAATGTCAAGAATTAATTAATTAAACGTCAAAAAATCTTTTATAAACTCAAACCACAGTATAAAGAATACAGTAGCGCAACTCGCTTGTCGGCACTTTGATCTATTTACTGGATTTTCATTGACCTCGAGTAGATTAAAGAGGATGTTTCGAACTGTTTGTTCTATTTTAAGTGTGAGCGATTTTGTTGTAAATTGTAAATTTGCACATGCTCACACACCAAGGGCGAATTGTAGTGTTTAGTGGACGTGGTAAAAAAAACAAGGCATAAAAAATGTGTATTAACATAATTATAAAGATCCATTCGGTACCAGAGCCGTGAATGAACGAGCTCTGCATCCCGAGATTGTGACTCAGACCTTGCGCGGGACGTTATGCGCGAATTTAATATTTTCATGAGAGTCGTGCTACTGTGTAATCTTTATACTGTACTCAAACTATAATGAAAGATAATTTTGAAACTATTAAACGATTAAAATGTGTGAATTTATAACGAAATTGAAGAATTAAATTAAAATGAACTTTTGAAAGGTTTGATTATTAGTGAGATGTTTTTGGTTCAGAAATCAGTGAATTAATTTAATAGATTTTATGGATAAGTGGATAATTTTATTTAATATTCTTATTCCTTGATCCTTATACATGCAGGAAACTTATGGTATTTCAGGTAATATCACAGCAATATGATGAAGATATCACGGTATATGGCACACACTAAGCGCTGCGTAGATTTGTTCCAGGTTGAACTTCCATTATTATTACGCTCCCTGTTGAATAATAAAAAAAAATTAATAGTTTTAAATATTTTACATTTTAAGAGTAACGTACATTATTACCCTTCCCGGTACCATTGCAATAATAAAGATTAAATTAATTTAAAATCACCAATGAATTGCGCACATTATTAATAGTTATACAATTTTTTATAAATAAATACAATTTTTTAAGGTTAACGAACTGAAACGATTTTGCGGAAGTACGGAAAGGGAAAGTGTATTTAAAATACTTTCTAGTATATTTGGAAAACGTTTATCAAGATATTGTTCCTGAAAGGGCGAAATAATAATTATAAACTTGATGGAACCAAAGTTTTGCAGTGTATAAAGTGTGTTTTAAAATTAAAATCGTTACAGAAGCAGTTACTGAAAATTATCCTGAAATAAAATACGAAGTATTCAATTCTGCAGTAACAGATTGGTTCAGAGGAGTTAAGATTTAAGCACCACAATCTCAAATAAAAAAATAATTAAATATTATTATTAGTATATAATATACATTTATACATTGTATAAAAATATACAGGGTGTTCTGCAAGTTCATACAAAAAAATTAATGGCGTATTTGGTAACAGATATTCTCACGAATGCACCAAAATTAAACCGAAAAAAAAATCAAAAAATTCATACCGACATCCGACAATTCCTTGTGAAATGTTTAGAACCGCTAGACGCAACGGACGGTGACCTTCACCCACAGTAAGTGTTCGAAGTTTCCCCCCTGCGCGAGACGTAAACATAGCGATTAAAGTGCCGTTTAACATACCTGCCCACAAATGCATGTTGTGAAAATTAAACATACATAGATTCCCTTGTAAACATTGATTCGTCGGTGAAGAAAATGTTATTAACAATGTTCGAATTGTCCGTCTGTTCCTGGAATAACCACCGACAAAATCGCATGCGTTGGAACTAATCTGTGGACATCAGAGCTTGTACTCTTTGAAAATGTAACAGATAATTGATACTTACGAAAAATTTGGCAAACAACAAACTGCACAACTGACACAAAGGATCTGCTATTTGGCAAAGGGCAATCTGGGTAGGTAACGCTGTGCATACAAACGTTTTGCAGCCAACGCATTTTGACCACATTCGCCGTAAATTAACAATAACACTACTGGAAAATTCGCCCATGTTTTCAACACTGTTATCTGTGACAGCCGACGAAATTCCATTGGCGCCATCTAAGGTACCATAGATAAATAACTTTGGTCAATTTTACATCTGAAATAGTTCTCAGTGCTATTGACAAATATTTTCTTTTCCAAAAAGATATCGTTCTTACCAACAAACAAATTAGAAATTCCTGCAAAAATTATTAATAACCTCAAAGTGTCTCCGGTGTAGTGGCATAACTATTTATATTGTCAAAAATTTGAAAATCCGTATTGTGGCCTAGAGTTTCAAGTATCTATTGCAACTGACAAAACTGTTTGGCTAAATTCGAACATTTTTTAGGTTAACTTGGAACATCATGCCGCGAACTTACAAAAGACAATTAGGTGCTCGAAAATACGTAGATTATGATAGTGCTACATTAGAAGCAGCCCTTGAAACGATTGTTAATGATAATTTGTCCTTGAGATAAACGGAAGGAAGATATAAAATTCCAAAGTCTACCTTAAACCGAAAATATTGACGTTATAACCCGCACAAGTATAGAAGACAGCCAGTTTTTAATGAAGCAGAAGAACATGGTATTGTTGAAGCAATTGAAGTAGCTGCAAGGCGGGGTTATCCTTTTTCTGAGTTAGAAATAAGATATTTGGTTAAAAATTATCTAGACCGAAAGGACGTACAGGAAAAAAGATTTCATGACAATTTACGGTACGATTGGATGAAATAAAGATTTGTCAAGGCGATTAGCTCAGAATGTAAAAAGGTCAAGAGCTGCAGTCACTAAAGTTGAGATAAATGATTATTTTGATAATCTGGAAAACATTTTGAGGAATATTATACCAGAAAATTTAATTAATTACGACGAAACAAACGTTACGGATGATCCTGGTCAGAAATTGGTTATTGTATGTCGAAATGTGAAACGTCCCTTTAGAGTTATGGATCACTCTAAAAGCTCAACATCATTGATGTTTGCTGTAACTGCTTCTGGAACCTTATAACCTTTGTACGTTGTGTACAAAGCCAAAAATTTGTATTCAGAATGGATTCAGGGGGGACCAGGTGGATCTGTTTATAACAAATCAAAAAGTGGTTGGTTTGACAATTTTATATTTGAGGATTGTTTCTACAAAATTGCTTTGCCTTATTTTAGAAAATGTAATGGTAAAGAAGCCATAATTATATATATATAACAATATAGATTTTATTTTTTTACCCCCTAATTCTACACATTTGTGCCAACCGTTAGACGTTTCCTATTTTAAACCTTTTAAATTCACTTGGCGAAAAGAGCTTGCTATTTGGAAAACAAAACATCGTGGCTGTATTCCAAAGACGGTCTTCCCCTCTTTGTTAAAAAGAGCGTTATCCTCAATTGAAGACCATCACGGTGACACTATACGGTCGGGATTTCGTGCTACTGGTTTGTTTCGATTAAACAAGAATGAACTGTTAAAACGTCTTCCTGACTGTAATGAATCCGAAAATGAAGAACATTTAAATGAATCCTTGAAATCCGCGTTTACGGACACAATTTGTAATCAAATGATTCCTACAAATGAAGCTGACCAAAGAAATAAAAAAAGAAAAAATTAAACATTCAACCAGAACAATCAGTTACCACAGTAGATCTAAAACCAGATTTGAATATTCAGAATCAACAAAGTCCAACAGAGAAAAGTAACACATTAGAGAACATTAGTGATGACGATCATGAGACTATGGATGAAATTAGTGACATTCAACAGAGCGAGGACATAACTGAAGAAGACGAAATGGAGACAGAATATGAAGAAACTCGTGGTTTAATATATGAAAGTGAAAAAATTATAGAAGTGACTTTATTATTGCAAAATTTATATATAATAGTAGAACAAAAAGAGAAATAACGCGCAAATTTGTATCAAATGTTCTTAAAATTTCAAAACGAGAAATAACTATTGATTCTCTTAGATATTACAAAGTATCCAAAAAATATTTTGTCTATCCCAATATCAAAGATGTCAACATTACTCAACTTGAAAATGTTGTTGCCACTTTAAAAAGTCCCAAAATTAATAGGGGACGTCATATATTTTGCACAGATATTCCAGTTTAACCCCATATCTTTTATATTTGTATTTTATTGAATAATAATTGTTTAAAATGAAAGCATTTTTAACTTTTTAAACTCTAAACCTCAAAACATGTCTACTGGTGTGCTATTAACAAAAAAAAAAATTTTTTTTTTGCTTACAATGACTCAAGACGATTGAGAAATTGTCCCGAGTTACCGTAGATACGTTTATCTTTGAATTTAATTGAAATAATATAATATAGTTCCATGTTACCTCAAACTCAAGGTAACTTGGGACAGCGGAAAAAAAATTTTTTCTTTTGTTTATTAATGTGATATTTGAAAAAACAATCCTTAATTAACATAATAGAATATAAGACGCTTTATTTACATAAAGAAAATCGTAAAAATACTCTAAAAAATTAAAAAATAGTAAAGGAGACAGTGGTTTAAGAAATAATTGAAATTTATCTCCGCTGATCTGCTCTAATCTGAATAAATTCAAGCGGTATCAAATAACAGAGAATTAAATGCTTACAAAAGTTCTTTATTCGGGAGAATAAGAACCTTTTTCAGAATATTAGACCAATACTTATTTCCGTTTTATTTGATTTGCTTTTTTGGTAGGTTTTGACGGTTAATTTTAGATACTATTAGTATGATCAAGGTAGGTAAGTAAGTAGCTGTTAGATTTCATGTAGTGGTTTTTAAATTGTACTGAAGATGGCAGCTTAGCTGCCGAAATACGTATCTACGGATAGAAAATTATTGTGGGCAGAGATAAATTCCAATTACGTAAAAATACTACGAGATTATAAAAATACTTGTTGAAATGTTGAAAGTGTCCCAAGAAACCCCAAGTGACGGTATTACGGGAATCTGTATTGGAATGTTACTATTATCAGTGTTATTACGGTTACCGCTACTTACTTAACTATTTTCTACTAAAAGATATTTTACGAAACTAAATCGCTGTAATCCTTGAATACCTACAGAAACCCAGAAACAAATACAACGAGTAATCGGTATTTCGGGTATTATCGAGTACAAAGTAACGAATAGTTACTACCCTTCATACCACTAGTGCGGGTGAAAATTCAACTCTTAATCGTATGACTAAGGCCCAGTTGTACAATTCCAGTTTAACTTTAAGCCAAAGCTTAAACCCTTAACAAGAATTGCTGAAATAATCGTCGTTAAGGGTTTAAGCTTCAGCTTAAATTTAAACTGGAATTTTGGGCCTAAATGTCGTTATTGTCCGACCTGTCTAATAAAAAGCCTTCAATAACTAACACTCCTATATGTTACTTTTACATAGTAATAAATAATCTTACTATTTTTAACTCGTTGTGCATCTTCTGCCGACAGTCGTATATAAAAAGAATTATATTCTCGATCTATTAATATAACATTAACCTCCATTGGATTTAACGAACATCATTCACCATTTTCTCAAATTTCAATACAAATATCAGTCAGTAAGGTTATGTTTTCAAACGCCACAACGAGTAACGACGCACCTTCGCATAACGGGAGCATTGTAATCACGAATTCTAGTCTCGCACGAGATACGCATGGTGAACGACAGCGGAATTAACTAGAAATCGAAGAACGTTATGAGACGAATAGTGATGAACTGTTATATCAGTATATCCTTGAAATCGTAATTTAGTGATAATAAACTAACGTGATCGCAGTTTCCCGGTTTTAGAACACAAGTAACAGCTCTTACTTAAGTTGCTAGGTGAATCACAGTTTATGTTTGGAACGAGTAAAGCATTCACAACACTTTACGTTCAACGCAACGTTTAAAGTCGGTTTTCCTTTAATATCATAAGATTTGTAAGCGCTGCAAGCGACTTCGTGCCTTATTGGCGTTTGCAGTTCTACCGCTAGAGCCAAGCGCCGTCATCGCCTTATCTCGGCGTTCTTTCGTTAAATAATAGGAGTATATTAATTACAAAATCTGCACTAAATCAAGTCTGTCTATATACCAAACCAATCCTGCATGCGGATTCTGTAAGCTCCATTCCAATCAAGTCCGCCATTTTTAGACGAAAATGCGATTCTGTAAGGGCATCGGATTGAGTCGCTATCGATTAATTTTCAGTCGCCAGCTGCAGAGGTGCCGTGTCCGGCCACTCGATATATTCATCTCACTTGGTCGTATAGCGTATAGCATCATCTTTTTCTTTTATACTGGTGCACAAAATTTGTAATGACAAACACATGCTGCTACATTTTTGTGATTGCAAAATTGCGTAAATTACTACTTTTAAAATTGCATTTATCTGTAAATGTTATAATTAATAGTGGCGTGTTATATTAAAATCCTAGAGTCCAGATTACATAATACTCTGTTTACTGAAGAGATATAGTAATAAAATAAAGTAGGAGAGTTTTATGGACAGTATCTTATAGCGCAGAAGGTAGTTTTACAAAGTAACACACAATTTCAAGTTGTACCTTCAATATTAGATAAGTATCACCGGAACTCAACTGTACACGTTGACGCGCGGGCTACTGTGGGAGTGTTTATTACTACAGTCCCTGGCCAAATTATTAGACTCACAGTAATTTCAGTATATTTTCATATTTAGCGGCGTATATACAATGATAAAATTTAAAAAAAAACGCTAATAAGAGGAATTGTAGTATAAACAAATATATTAAAAATTTACTACAAACTGAAAATTTTACTTATTATTAAAATTAATATTTTGTTAATCCGCCTTTCGCATGCACAAGGGCAGCGACTCTGCGCGGCATGCTATCAATGCAAATTAATGCAATTTTTTTCAAACTTTCATTATAATTCCAATGATGGATGATTCTCTCAATTAACTGAACCTTTGTAGTAATATTTTCTTTTCCTAATTGGGTTCATGTCTGGTGAATTGCCTGGCCAGGGCAAAAGTGGTATTCCAGCTTCATTCAAATAAGTTTTAATGGATTTAGCAGTGTGGCATGGAGCCCCGTCCTGCATCAATATTTTTTGGACCATCTCCAAACCATTCTGTTAACTGAGGAACCAGCCTGGTCTGTAAAACTTTTTTATAGTGGTTCTGACGCATCGTACCTTCAACAAGGTACAATCGCCCTAATCCCTTCCCACTTATGACAGACCAAACCATTACTGATTGGGGGTGCTTTACTGTTTTTACTACACAGTCAGTATGATATTTTTCATCTGGTCTCCTTCGGACAAACTGACTTTTGTCTGTTAAAATTTGAAATATTGACTCATCACTGAAGCAAGTCTGCATTTGATACAATTATTTGATACAATTAATTCAACACTGCAAATAAAATTATTTTATATATGTTACCATTCTCTACTGATCAATAGATAAATGCTTATGTGCATTAGCCCAAGATCTCCTGCATTTAAAGCCCAAATCATACAGATTTCTTCTGACTGTTCTTTCAGAAACCTCATACCCAGTGGCCTGAAATTTTGCTGTCATATCCCTGAGACTTGCCCTTCTATTTTCTACAGCAATATTCCGGAGAATTCTTTTTCATCTGGGGGTAATAATTTTTTTTCTCCCACACCTACCATTACGGAGGCTATCGAGGGGTAATTTTCTCATCACTTTTAGATTAATGCGACGCACTGAAGCCTGTGAAACTCCACATTTTGCAGCAATTTGCCTTTGACTAAGTTCAGTATGTTCCAGAAGAGCAGTTACGGCAGTTTTTTGCTCTCTAGAAAGATCTTTGCCCCTTCCCATCTTAAAAAATCAACAAACGTTGAAAATTTGTTTTCCACGCATAACATTAACATTTTAACATAACTTTTGAAACACAATAACAAATTAATATCTTTTACTTATATTGCACAAGAACTGTTAAAAACTTCTTTTTTACTACTTTTTCTGCACAGTTTGTACCCTTAATCTGTAATTTAAATATTGCCAATTGTTTTTTATTCACTTTGAACGTCAGGCAACCCATTTAACACCTGGTTCAACACGTTGCGTGAATAACAGGGACATAAATTGGTTAAAAATAAGGTTACGCAAAAAATATTTCCAAGAATGCTGAAATTTCAGTGTGAGTCTATTAATTTGGCCAGGGACTGTATATCTCTTCAGTAAACAGAGTATAGTCTATTGATATCCTGAAATAATTACTTCAGTGCCCTTTTCTTATGGCTTAAGTCAATTAGCATTTTAATCAACTAGCATCCGGTAAAGCAAAAGTTCACTATTAAATCTTAAATTGCGCCATTGAATCCTTAACTGCCTTGATGCTTCATTTTGAGCTGGCGTAAATGTATATAAAAAATGGGCAGCATTTTAATGCTAAAAATATATTTATTAATTATATTTAATTTAAAAATGCATATCAGTACAAAATGAGAAACTAATGACGGTACTTACAATATAAATTATCAATTTAATGAATAATCCAAGAATTCAAATTTCGCAAATAATATAAGGTTAAGCTGTGGGTTAAACTAGGGTCTCTAGATCAACAACTCGATCACGTTACAGAATCGCAACTTACTCGATACCGTAAAACGGGGTTACTTTGAACGTTTTTTTGTTTTAAATCTATATATGCCAAGTAAGGCAGCGAATAAAAAATTCCAAAAAAATATATGTCACGGGCGTCAGTTAGAGCTTTCTATTGACAAAAAAATAGATTTTAACATGATCAATAACAATTTTTTTTCAATTAATTTATGGGTGTTCAAAGTTACCCCACAGACGAGGTTAATTTGAACGCCTATAATAAAACCATGCGATTTCAATGTAACCTCTCAGATAGTGTATCTTTGAACACCTCAAAACTAAAAACTCCTTGTTTCCGGAAAAAAAATTTACGCAACAGAAATACCTACACAATTTACATAAAATAATGTATTTTACTATTTACAAACAGTATAAGATACTCATTATAATAAAATATACATAAAATATAACATAAACGAAACTAAACTAGGTGACAATTGTTTTGACAATCGCACATGAACAATGCACTTTTTCTTATTTTCTGTATTAATTAAATTGATTTGGTACTGAATCCGCCATGTAGCTGTGGATAGTTTAAACTCTTTCAGTGGTTAACTGTATTTATTTCAAATATTCAAATTTATCTCATCCAATAACAACATTTTCAATTTGATTTGCTTTTCTTTTGAAGTTTCTAAAATTATGTCATCCTTCGTTTTATCTGTCCGCACTTATTTGGGGTCGCGATCGCATCTCATTTAATGTTTCCCGGTAATGGTCGAAATTCCGCTTCGCATCCGTTGATCGCAGGACCGGATCTGCGTGGATTATTCGCTTGAGGTGTTTCGTTGAAGCCATATCGGCATGTGACCTTTTTTAAATTTTGTGCGTTATCAAATATCATCCACCTTCCAATGCCAACGTAAACCTTGGTATACACCCTTGAGAGCAAGGTGAGTTTGTTACCTAGCATTATTTTTCCCTTGCTACCGATATTTTTTTTTGTATTTGATGTCCGCATTCCACGAGGAGATCGTGCCCCTTATGCTAGGCAAATTGTTCTAGGGTTTTACGGTGGAGGCTAATTTTATGATGAAGCCTAATTCGTTAACTTTTGGAATAATGTAATTTTTTTTGTGGAGAAGAAATTCCCGAATTTCCTTTTTGAAACTTTCGTTCCGGATGGGCCGTATGACCGCCCCCCTAAATTCCATTTTGCTGGCCAAGGTAATTTCAACGCATCACGTTTTGATTCGCATCGAGATCGCATGCGACAGATTCCGGTGAGAAGCGCTACCGTTTCCTTTTTTTGTTGGATGGGTCTTGCCTGGATCATCTCCCGAGAATGGTAGATCAAGGTCTTCCCCGCTGAATGCGTTGGATTTCTGGACGCCGTGTCGCAGGTTTTTATGATCCAACAATTTAAGTTCAACTATTTTTTTGGTAACTTCTCACCAGTGCGCAATTACAATTTTGATACCTTCAGTAAACTTCAATCAACTCTATTTCAATTATTAATTTATATTCTGTTTTTTTTTTGCTTTTCATTCAATAATGTTTTCATTTTATTAATAATTAATTTCAATACTCAATATTCAAGTAATTGTTATTACTTAACTTTCATTACTAATTTACTATTAATTATCATCTAATTTTTGTAATTATCAAGTTAAACATTTATTTAACTACAATATTATTTATTGTCACAAACTGTGAACTGAATGAAGCCTTCATGAAGTACGAACTAATTGTCAAATTTAATAATTTACATCAACGCTTTAAATTTTTTAAGAACAATATTTTTAAACACTACCTTCACGAAATTTATGACATTGCATCTAGTCCAACATATTTATTACAATATATATTTATATTTACACTGAATTTCTTGTGTTATTATGGCTACAGTTTAACTGTGTTTTTGCTAATATTTTCCTTATATGGTTTTCCAGTCTTCCATTCATTTTTTCTTTTGCTATCAAAGACTTTGGGTGGCGCCCTAATTATAATTAATTTCCCGTTTCAATTCAATCAAGTTTTCATATGCTATACTTTTCAGTACATAAGTTTAGATTTTATTTTAAACTCACGAATCCCAGCTTCCGTTTAAATAAACTGAGTGCCGTCACGTCGGAACTAATAGGTATTTGGCAATAATTGCGCGGTTTAAAAAAAAAAGGAGTACACAGAAAATAATCATTGCAAACTTTTCAGATATGGGCGAAGCTGATTTTCGCCAAACAAGAAGGCCCCTCTCCTGTCTTTCTGGGGGTCTGGCAGAGCTGTTAATAATTCGGAGATGGGTATAATTCCCTCATCGGGCACTTGTGGCCAGAAACATTTATAATTTACTTTAGACGACATTCTTAAAAATGCAATTTCAACATTTTGGTTTTCTAAGTCATCAATGGAAATAACTTTTCCTACATAGTGATGAACTAGAGTTTTCACTTTAAACTGAACCAAATAAAATTTATCTCGTTTTATATCTCCAACATATTCTGAGGGAGCTTCATCTACATCAGACTCCGGTTCCTGTTCTAGTTCTTCAACTTCAAAGTCTTCATTTTCAATTTCTTCTTGAACTACATCTTCTTCAACTGTGTTTGAATCATTCTGATTTCCTCTGAGGTCCTCTATAGATATACTTTTTCCTGGTTGGACATTAATCTTCTTTTTCTTCTGTCTCTGTGCTGGCATATCAACACCGCGAAATTCTTTCAACACTTCAATTACGGCCGTAGACACATGTTCCTGTACCGGTGCTTCATTTTCCTCAGGCTGATAGTGCGGTAAACGTTTTAGGGGATGCTGTGGGTCTAATGGATAAATTCCACAAGCCTTAAAACCAGCTTGCATATTTGCTGACACTTCATTCCCTTCTGGATACAATTTGGTGTACAACTTAAATAGTAACTTTGGAAATTCCTCTTTGGTTAGTATTTGTGATTTACGCCGCACCGTCATTTTCCATTGATCTAATATCTGACGCCAATATCGTTTTAATGGTCCATAAAAAGCTACATCTAAGGGTTGAAGTAGATGTGTTGAATTAGCTGGCAGACAGCAAAATTTTATGTTGTAATTTTTGCACTCTGATAAAACTAATTCCGTAAAGTGGCTGGACAAATTATCTCCAATAAGAACTTTGGTTCTTGGCAGTTTTTTCGCGGCCGGTAGAAAAATTGTATTGAACCAATCATCAAATGCGAATGCATCAAACCACCCACTCTTTGTTCTACCATAACGGGTTCTTGCTGGACCGCCTTCCATCCATGTTGTCCACAAATTCTCAGACTTATAAACCACGTATGCAGGTAACATTTGCCCCATTGCATTTCCACAAAACATGACTGAGGTGGCACTTTTTGAAAAATCCCTGATTCTTTCGGGATATTTTACCCCGCGTTTAAATAAATATTTTTTTATTCCTGGATTGTCCGACAGGTTTGTTTCATCGTAGTTGAATATGTTTATTGGCTCAACACCCTGAGTAGTTTCTTTCAAATTTACAAAGAAATCCGCCACCATTTTTGCTGAAACGGCTGATCTATTTTTCTTTATATTTTGGCAATTTCGTAAAGTTAAATGGTTCTTGTGTCTCTTTAAAAATCCCAACGCCCACTCCTTAGATGGATAATTATTTTTAAACTGGGGAATGTTTTTTCCGGCCTTCGATAAGTAATAAAAGATCAATTTTCTTGTGTCTCTTAAATCTAATGGGAACCCCCACTCTCCCAGGGTCTGAGCGTTTTTAACAATATTAATTTCCTCTTCTTCTGTGAGGGCAAGGGGGTGGCCAATCTTGTTGGCATGCTTTCCTCGTAGTTTGTGACTTAGCGTCCCTAATGAAATTCCATATATTTTAGATGCTTCACGCAGACTTTTTTTTAAATTTTATTTCATGAAGAGCTTTCTCTAAGACTTCTGGAGTGAAATTGGCATATTTTTTTGCACCAGGTTTTCTTTTGTACGTGCGGACCATTTTCTACAGGAAGAAACAGAGTTAATTTGTAACCTGGGGCTTCATTGAACGCGTTCAAAGTAACTCCGAAAACGATGTCTATGCGCATTGTTCTGATAAAAAATTTATAAACAAAAATTGTGTTGAAATATTTTAAATTTCTTTAACATAGCTTTGTTAGGATACCGTATTGTTATAGCAAATACATTATACAGTGTGGTGATAAAGTAACGCACCAAGCGAAAAAACACCCTTAGCGATAACTTTTTCGAAAAACGCTCGGACAGGTCGATTTTATTTTAAAAAAAGACATCTTTTACAACCAATTTTAATTTTATGTCAGTTACCACTTTTACGCCGTGACGTCATAGACACTTTTTTTAAATGACAACCTATTTTTTTGAAAGTGTCATTTGAAAGCACCCATTTTTCTGAGTACAAAAATGTTAATGAATCATTAATACATAATTAATACATAGGAAAATTTTGAAGAAAAAAATTATTGAAAAATGGAAATGTGATTTTTAATCTTAATAAAATTTCAACCTAAAATAATACTTTCTTGTAAAAACATAATAAAGCAACTTAATAAAATTACAATAAATGTTGGAAATGTCCTCCACCAACCACTTGACAGTGACCAGCTCGTGTGTAAACGTTGTTAATTAATTTTACGATGGTTTCACGGCTAATGTTATTCATTTCCGTTCTAATTTTGTTTTGTAAATCTTCCAAATTTTGAAGTCTGTTCACGTAAATTCGACCTTTTAGATAACCCCACAAAAAAATCTAGGGGAGTTAAGTCGGGTGAGCGGAAATGAATAACATTAGCCGTGAAACTATCGCAAGAGTCATTAACAGCGTTTACACACCAGCTGGTCACTATCAAGTGGTTGGTGGAGGACATTTTCAATATTTATTGTAATTTTATTAAGTTGTTTTGTTATGTTTTTATAAGAAAGTACTATTTTAGGTTGAAATTTTATTAAGATTAAAAATCACATCTCCATTATTCAATAATTTTTTTCTTCAAAATTTTCTTATGCATTAGTGATTCATTTTCATTTTTGTACTCAGAAAAATGGGTGCTTTCAAATGACATTTTCAAAAAAATAGGTTGTCATTTAAAAAAATGTCGATGACGTCACGGCGCAAAAGTGGTAACTGACATAAAATTAAAATTGGTTGTAAAAGACGTCTTTTTTTAAAATAAAATCGACCTGTCCGAGCGTTTTTCGAAAAAGTTATCGCTAAGGGTGTTTTTTCGCTTGGTGCGTTACTTTATCACCACACTGTATAAACATGTAGTGTAAATACTTACAGCTACAGCAACAAAAGTTTGCAGACCTCTTCCAACGTTGGTTTTGTACAAGAGAAGTTAGACGTCAGATTTGCCAACTTCACAAAAATTATTTTCAAACCAGTGTTGCCATACCATTCTTAAATGTGTGACGAATTGAGTGGTGAAAACTAGATGTCGGTAAACTTAATGGTTATTTCACTATGAGTCAATATAACAAAATTTATTTTTTGTACAAAGTAGCCACGCGGTTCAAAGTAACCCCGTTTTACGGTATCGAGTTACACCTCGGCTGTCGTTATCGACTCGATCCTATTCGTATCGACCTTACAGAATCCCGCTGCATCATAAAATTAAAATGGCCGCCATCCCGCGTAGTAAGTCGCAAACTGAACGAGCTATTTATTTGCTAAGCGTACAATCAAGCACGGAAGGATTTACAAATAAAACAATTTGCTACTTTACGAATTTTGCTATCTTCTTGTTCATTTTTAATTTATTTTTATCTGCCGGTTTTAATACATTTTTATAGGTCATTTCTAACTTTACAGTAATTGTTTAATAAAATATTACATAATATGTTTACACATGCTAATATTGGTTTCTTGTAGTTATTGGAGCAAACAATATACATAAAGAAAATCTTTGAATTATTAATTCTTTTAGTAAATATTTTTGTGAACACACTTGTAAAAATTTGTCCTCATATTTTTCTGTACTCGTAAGTACAAAAGTACTGAAACATTTTATAACCGTCAAGAACAATGTCAATTACAATTACAAATTGTGTAGGATATTTTAGGCCTCCTCTATTTATACTACAAAAATAAGTCATTACTTCTGATCTAGTAAATTCAATGTCTAAATCCTTATTTATAATAAACTCATGCAGACAATTATTGCATTTTCTATCTGGGAGGGATTGCAAACTATTATTGGCTATGTACCCTACAATATAGATAAGTAGACACATTGAATTATCATCTGGATATTATACAGATATTGATTCCTCTAGTCTATTACAGTGCGACCTCGATAATCCGGACTAATTAAAACTGCGGTGATCCGGATTAGTAAATAATTCGGATTACTGAAGCGGTTCAGTTTTTTTATTGGAAATTAAAATATTCACTACAAGAAAATGATATACATATAAACAAAAAATTATATAATACAGAAGGCATACATTTTATATTATTTTGTAAAGTAATTTGTAATTTTTGTTTGCTTGATATTTTTCTGGTTCATAATAAAAGCCGTTTCTTTTAATCTCTGAAGCACAAGAACATCATGTAGTGAGATATTATTTTCTTCCGCCCAATTTATGCACACATTGAAATTTTTAACTGCCTCGTCATTCTTAACAGTCTTGTTTGTATTTAACTGTGGATCCTCATTATCACTATCGTGGTGTTCATCTGCAACGCTTATGTCTTCGAGTGGTAACAAATCTTCATCATTTTCAAGCCAGTTACGTATTTCCATGTCAGTGAGATTTTGCTCAGTGAGACCATTAAGCATATCTGAAACATCTATTATCTCTCCAGCCAAGGAACGCATATTGCGCCGTAATTGACCCAGAGGAATCAGATCTTCGCCATAATATTCAGTGTCTGGGTCGTTAGTTGCTTCACGAGCAAGAATTTTGTGCCAGCACTTCTCCAAGACATCGGAGGAGACTTTTTCCCAAGCATTGCATAGCAGGCATACAGCGTCCTTCAAATTAATGGTTTTCAATAACTTAACAACGTTCTCCTCGTTATTAGATAAAATATGGGCTAAAAGACTTTTCCGATAAAATAATTTTGTCAATCTGATGGCGTTTTGATCCATAGGTTGCAAAAGTGCTGTACAATTTGGTGGAAGAAAGATTGTTGTAAATTGTCCATCCTCACTAGTCAGCTCTTCTACAGTCCCGTGACTCGAGGCGTTATCGACGATCAACCTCTTTCAGGCAAATTGAGTCTTCTTAAATGACTTCTAACTTGACGAATAAATGAATTTTGAAACCACTGTACAAAAATAGCTGTTGTCATCCATGCATTGGCAGAGGCTTTGAATTCAACAGGTATGGTAATATTTTTGAATGCCCTTGGATTTTTTACCTTCCCTATCACTAACAGCTTCAATTTTTGAGATCCATCAGCATTACAACATGTTAGAAATGTAATGCGTTCTTTGCTTATTTTTCTACCTGGTGCGGTCTTTTCCTGAGAACGAACCAGTGTTTTTTCAGGCAACATTTTCCAATAAAGAGCAGACTCATCTGCATTGTATATTTGAGCAGGTGTGAGGTTTAATTCTTTTATCTTTTCTGCCAATGCAGTTATGAAGGGATCGACGGCGCTTTGATCGTTGGATAGTTTTTCGCCACACACTTTTAAAGCACGCAGACCATGCCTTTTTCTGAAATTACTAATCCACCCTCTGCTAGCTTTAAAATTATCATTCCCATAGGTTTCGATATGAAACTGTTTTGCTTTGGGAGATAAAGTTTCATAGGAAATCGGGACGTGCCTTGATCGTTGTGTACAAACCATGCATACAAACGTTCTTCCATTTCTGGATATTTGGCCTTTCTTAACGTTTTTCTGGAGCCGGGACCGGAATCGCACTTACCAACAAATCTAAAAGATGGGACACATACATAGTAAAAAGTACAAAATTGTCTTTAAAATACACCAAACCTTTTGATTTTGTCCTTGTTTTTTTTTTATATCGGAAATTGTTGATGTGCCTACTCTGTATTCATTTGCCAACACTTTGCCACTTTCACCACGGTGTAGTCTCTCTAATATATCGGATTTTTGTGATATTGACAACGTAATGTGTTTTCTTTTGTTAGAAGGCATTTTAATTTATGTATGTAAAAAAATGTCTACATGTATCACATCTATCTTTGTATGAAGCAGACGTCTAGAATTTAATTGAATACGCAGGTCCGGATTAACGAGTACTATCAAATCCGGATTAAAAAGTACACAATGCAATCGAAATGCTTAGCCGGATTACCGAAGAATCCGATCTACTAAAGATCCGGATTATCGAGGTCGCACTGTATATTTTAAAAAATTTCAATGTCGTCAAAAGTGTTTGAAATAGTGGTGCTACTACTTTTAAAATCTAAATCTTTAATAGAGAACTCTCCACACTTAAAAGATTTTAACTTCATGAAACTAAGTATTTTTAATTTTCGTTCAGATTATAAAACTACATTTAGAGATGTATGTGATAATTACCTCCGGTCATTTGTCTGTACTGATTCAGACGTGCTTCTAAGCTATCTGTTTGAAATTTGCCTAGCAGAACATATTTGCATGAAAAAATTTGAAATAAATATTGAGAAATTGCTATTCATGTGGTATTAGTCAGAATTAATGCTCCAAATGTTTGCTGTGAAAGCTTTCCTGAACATGAAAAAGTTTGCCATTTTTGTAATAATGTACTTATTGAATTCAGATAAAAAGATTAAATGTTCATGATCAGCACTACGGACTGGATCACATCTACCATCTCGAAGATTTCTACCTTTTAGTGGATGCTTTACATTAAGTATTTTCCACCATTTTATAACAAGATTTAAAAATATTACAGTGCCTGAGGTAGAAATTTTATCATATTGTTCTAGTGCAAAAACATTTTTATCATCAAATATTTTTAAAGCCAGCATAACATTTTGTCTTTCTATATTAGGGGGATATAATGATTGTAAACTTAGAGCTGGAACTAATTTAATAAGTTCATTTTTTTCTGAAGTATATAACAACTTCAAGTCAGAAAATTTTGCTACTACATCAGAATTATTAGTCAAAGGCAAAGAAAATGTTTGGCAATTATTACGAATATTTTTCAAAATATGTACTGGGGTCAAAAAGTAAGTACAATGGTCTGCTGGAATTAATCGGATTATTTACACAATTTTGTGGCAAACCATTACCGAACTTTTCATACAGACGAACATTAACTTTATTGTTATCAGATATAATACACAATACATTAAAACCAATTGCAAGTAATACTTCTAGAATTTTGATTGTCAATGTATGTAGATCACCGTTCAAATTTTTAATTGGATATAATCCTACCACATCTTTATATTTACCTAGTGTGGATGTAATCATAAAAAATTGTAAAGTTGAAGCTCTTTCATTTTTGTTACAAGCAATGCCTTCTATTTTACCACCTTTATAACACAGTCTTGGTGCAACATAAAGTTCATCCAATAATAAACAAACTGTACGTTCATGTTCTGCAAGTACTTTTATTTTTTCTTCAAAATATTTAATTTGCATAGGATTTATACCACACTGATTTTCACCGAAATGATTCAATATTTTTTTTTTAATATGACATATGAGGCAAAGTTAAGACTCCAATATTTTGTGGTTCAGTTCGTAAAACTAATTTATTTATAAGACTAATTTATTTATAAAACTAATAATTAATATAGGCATCGTTGCCGCGGCCGGTCCCAGACCGATTCCCGTGAATCTTCGTTGTCGACTGTCCGTTTTTCCTCCTTCGGGGCACTTACAAACCATGCTTAACCCGGTGGTCCCGTATTTATAAGGATTGCATTTCCTCGGAATTCTAGAAGGAACACCGGGCGTCGTGTGATCGGTGTAACTGGAACGAGACGAGTCATCGAGTCCAGGAATGGTCGATCTTGTGCCGCCACAATTTTTCAATACTGTGTGTCCAGCAAGATAAGAATATATTCTACATGCCTAAATAAAAACTTCAGAATCATATTTGTTTTTCACCGATACTGTTAATTTTAACTGCTGTAAAATTAAATTAATTTTCTTAAAAATTGCGACATCTAATGAATTTATATCAACAGATTGTAATATCCCCAGAATAATTTTAAATTGTTTACATGCAGTGTCTTTTTCAAACTCGTAGTGTTGAAGGTGACTGACCAAATTATCAAATTTTGTCTGGTTGTGACAGAGGTTGTCCTCTTCGAGAATCCATTGAAATTCTTGGTTGTGGTAACATTACATCTGTAAACACTTTCACTTATAAAATCTTATCGATTTTAACACTAACACACTTAGGTACTTCATCAAATTTATTGTCTTTTACAAAAATAAAAGAACAATAGTGCTCTTTTTCAATCAAAGTAAATGGTGCATGTATTCTTGTTTTTATTCCACTACAGAAATAACCATGGGTGATGATTAATTCGATACAAAGTCGTGCTACTTAATAAGACCAAAAATAATGCAATATATTTAAAGTACGTGGATAAATGTCCGCCGGCAGAACCATGCGTTCTATTTCGAAATTCCGCCGTCCGGCGGATTTAAATAATTCTAGCCCACAATTCCGCCTAAAATTCAATTGATTTGCGCACGTATGGCGGAACACTACTGTAAAAAGTAAGTGATGTTAAAGTAGTAAACTATTTTAACAATTTCATTTATAATTTCGAAATAAACGTACAAAGTATAGTCCCGCGTACCTTAAATGCAACTCCTGCATGCAAACCTCACTCGTAAAACCTTGTGATACAAGGGTCACAGAACTATCAAATTGTAGCATTTAAGCTGCGCGCGACTAAACCTACATCACGTAGTACTTACTATTTAACGAAGTACTACTATCCGCATCTGGTAGACATTATAACGTCGATTACACGAAGCTAGTTTACTGGCTGCTAGTTAGATAGATACTAGCGGATAGTAAAAAAGCTACGTGTAATTGTAGTAGCTAGTAAACTATCTGAAAAATGTACTCGCTAAAAACGGAGCGCGAAAATTTGAACACCCGTCAACTTTACTGGCTACTAGCTGGCGAATTTACACGCGGGCTAGTGAACTCGCCACGTATAAAGGCAAAAGCTAGCCACAAGAAGCTAGTTCGGTGTAGGTTGGTCATGAAAAATGTAGGCTGAGGAAATTCGCGCATATGTCGCTTTTAATAGTGTATACACGCTGGCTAGTGAACTCGCCACGTGTAAAGACAAATGCTATCCACAAGAAGCTAGTTCGGTGTAGGTTGGTCATGAAAAATGTCGGCTGAGGAAATTCGCGCATTATTAGTGCATTGCTACAAGAAGAAATAAGAAACGTAGAAGCTGAAAACAAAAGAAATTTATCAAAATCGCTTTCTTTAAAATTTTTGCTTAAATGATCCTTATGTTTACAATTCCAGAGTGTAACATAGCGATTGTATATTTCAGAAAAGGTCATAATTTCTGCAGCATTTCATTTAATAGCCATGTTCGCTGTCATGAACATTATGATTAAAAGTAACTCACCACTAGCTGCGTGTAATTGTTTACTAGCTACTCCCTCACTATCGGGCTTTTTCACTAGCAAGCTTCGACGCTTATTATGTACAAAAGTACCACGGGCGATTTAGAAAATGAGACACTTAGACAGACCTATGCTCTAATGTAAATTTATTTACTATGATCACAATAGACGATCAATGATCACACGCACTGCTGTGAAGATGACTACAAACTAAATTAGAAGTGTTATTTACATTACTAAAAAAACATTAAAATGACTGCTAAAACTTGTCCTCATTTTTTCTGTCGTCAGTGGTACGTTGTACGTTTACTTCAAAATTATACACTGTCTTTCAAAAAGTGGCTACAAATGGGATTTTTTTATTATCGGTTTTTATAAAAATTTATTGACGCAGAACATTTCTGCATCCCTTAAAGGCAAATTGAGAAATGTCAGATGAAATTTATCTTGAATGGTGTACAGCTTGGACACCGAGAAACGAAGATGGTTTAAGAGTAAAGTGTCCTTATTTTACAAGATACAAGAAAATACCATAAGAACAAGTTGTTCAGAATTAAAAGTTATAGGCAAATATGAAGTTATAGTCTCCTATCTCGAAAATAAAAAAATCACATTTTATTGTGAATCACTCTTTATACACTACATTAGGAAATACTGGTGGGATTAAAGTGTCCGCCAAAATAATATGAATAGGAAAACATGAAATTTGTTCTTATTTCTCAATCATTTCATTTGGTTATGAGTGATTATTTCAATGCGTTCCAAAACTTTGTACTTTCTTGTAGCACACTTTTTGAAGGACACTGTATATGAAATTGTTAATTTTACTAACGTTTCGCAAATTGATTATCTGCTTTGTCAAAGTGAATAACAATAATAATTATTTAGCCTTCTAATTATTAAACTGTTCCGTGAAGAACATGTCATTAAAAAAATTATTAGTAATGTAATAACTAGAGAGTCTTGGTTTTAATCAGTTTGATTTATCACGAGCGTATGCTTGGAAAGAGTGGGATCGTAAGCAGTATACGATGCATAGATAACAGTGGGCCAGCTCGACGACGCTGCAAGTGCACGGAGCCGAACAATGCGTTACCGCATCGAAGCTCGCGGAAAAGATATGCCGTCTCCGCTTGGTCGACTAACGCCCATAAAAAACTGATTTTATTTTAGACTCCCTGGTAATAACACACTTGCTAACCAATGAATAAATGAGGAGGTGATTTTCAAAAGGCAGTATTGCTCAAAACTGTTTTATCGAGATAATGATGAAAAACTTGTTCGATGTGTGTAATGTACAGTGCACAGGAGTATCCATTTGCCGGATATTTTCTCTTATTTTCTTTGCAATGTTTATTCGTTGTGGCCAGACTTGCCACTGTGTACACATACGAATTATATTATACCAGATTTCCTTCAGAAAGATCCTGTAAACATAGATTTACAGTGACTAGAATAATAGTGCGTGAGTGCGCCCATAAACAATCAATGGTGTTCGCGAGTCCGCCGAACATATGGATGCATATTGCGGTAGCGTGGGTACGGAAGCGCCGCCCTTCACCCCCAAGGAATGGACATCACTTTTCTTCACAAAAGTCATTAGATAGGGGAGAAGGGGGCTTAGTTGTTACAATTTTCTCATTTTGTTAGTTTAACACTACTGCAAAGTATTTAATAAAATTTTGTAAATGCTGTGTTATAATTTAATATGTTCTTCGTGCGACATTTATTTTAAATTAACCGAAAGTTCAGTATTTATAGGAGTCTATATATTTTTTTAAATTGATGCAGATTGTAACAGTTTACCCTCTGGTGGGGCAAATTGTTACATCTCCTGAGCTAGTTGTTACGTCTAAATTAGGTATAGGTAAATAAAATTTAATGAAATATTTATACTTTTTATTGAATCGACTTGTTCAAAAATATAAATTAAAGCAAATATGTACATAATACCTCAATCACTTTCCCATAAGCAATGTACACGTAGAAGTCGTCATTTTTCCCACAAGAAACGTGTGCCCACTTCTTACAACTAGTGCATTGAATCCATTCTGTACTTCTTGACTCCGAAAATGGTGACAAACAGATAAGACAAAAGGTATCTTCATCCTCGGATTCTTCAGATGTTGATTGTTACAGTTACAACATGCCCCTCAGATACTGTAACAACTAACCCCTGTGTTCGCGAGTAGGTTATGTTTCGGTTATTGCAAATATTGTGCAAGATGCAAGTAAATTCATGCATTGGATTTATTTAGAAAATTTGAGATAAGAGAAAATGCAACTCGTCAACGTAAACAACGGAACCTTGACACCTGCGTGAAAAAACTTTGAACACGTTGGAACGGATTTAAATTATCTCGTAATCTATCGTACTTTTCCGATTTCGTTAGAATTCGGAATTGCTCGAGTTGTACTTCCTATAAAAACCCCGCGATCTGCATAAAAAGAAAAGCTTATAATCAGCTGTCAGTACAGCGTGTAATTTCTTGTAACTTGATTTGTGTTGTGAATTTAAGCTAGTTTTACACGGTTATATATTTACATGTAATTCTACGTGTATTCATCAAAATTGCATATTTCTCCATATAATACAGAAATTTCTACATGTAACTTTACATGTAAATTCTACATGTAACTTTACATGTAAATAAATATAATGACAATGGAACTTGTTCTAATTTTGAAGGTCATATACGTGTGTTTTGTGGTTTTTCTAGGAATTTTGTATTTGCTGTTGGTGTTAGTGGTCACAAATTATTTACTTTTAATTTTCAAGATTTTACCAACTTACATTTCTGTTTACCAGCTAAAAAATATTAATTTATTTGTTTAAGTATTGAACGCCGATTTTACTGTGTACTACACAACAAATTACATGTAAAAAAACATGTAGAAATACACGTACAATTACATGTAAATCTATAACCGTGTAAAACTAGCTTAAGATGTGAGTATTTTAAGTTATATTTATATAATTAATGTTTGTCTAGTCATATATCTAATACAATATTTAAGTTATGCCACTTGTTTCAATCTTTACCGTAACATTTTTGGAGGAGGCGCCTAAAGGTCCTAAAAACTAAATTGTTTTTAATATTTTTTTAAAATTTTATTTGAATTTTCAAATACATAAATAAATAACTTTTATATGCAATATTACCATTGTCTTAAATATTATTTAAACTTAAAGTGTCTTTTAGTGGCATTATTAAATACATTTCTTGCTCCTACACATGAAGTAATAATAAATGAAATCAATTTCTGTCAGCTTTGTGGTCGAGTTCATCCCCAAAGTATTCATTCATTTCGACGTGCACGCATGCAATAAGCTACGTAATATAAATTAATTAATTAATTTGAAAAAAAAATTTTTACATTGAATTTTTTTAATTTTTTTTTATTTTTCTCTCTCTCCTAAAATGTACTAATGTCCGACTCAGATGGTTATGTGCCCCGTTCTAAAAAAGTAAAATTGCCTAAACTTAATTTAAAAACTGAAGAAAGTCCCTTTACACGTCGCCCTCGAATATCAAGATCACCAGCCAAACAAAGCAGTTCCCGTTTAAATATCGACCTCCCGTCTCAAATAACTACTGTAACCGTTTCACCGACTGAGAAAATACCTCCAACCAGTCCAAATTTATTGTCAATTGAACCATCCGAAAAACAAAGTCAACCATTTCTCCCAAAGGTTTCAATACAAGAAACAACACCTTTTCCAATTTCTTGTATTCCCCAACAAAATTCTACTGCTACAATAAAAATGGCCGAAAATCAAGATTTAAATGTTACAATTAATGTTGCCAGCCAAGCAAACAAAAGTTCTCGCTTTCCTAAATTTACAAGCCCTGAAATTTTTATTCCTGCAACTTCTAATACAATACAATTTTTTAAAAATTTTTAATTATGTACCAATACCAACAATTGGACCAATGAACATAAAATAAATTTTTTCGGAACTTTCCTTCATGGAGCTGCAAGTACTTGGTACACTTCATACATATCTGCAGTAAAAAACAGCAATAATACCTGGAACAACATTGTCCGTGACTTTAAAAAATAATTTGGAGCAGATTCATACATCCGCGAATTAAAATTACGGTTATTAAAACGTACTCAGCGCGAAGATGATGACATTCTCAAATATATGTACAACGTTTTAGAAATATGCCACGATTTAAATCCAGACATGCCTACAGAACAAATTTTAGATTATTTTGAAAACGGGTTATACCCGATTTATATTACTCAGTTTTCACTGCTATCCACTACTAATATGACTATTAATGATTTAAGAAATATTGTAAATAAACAGTGAAACCCGTAAACGAGCGACTGCGTCACACTTAGCAAAACCAGAATTATTTTTACAGCAACATCCTAAAACTATTGCTACTACCAAAAAACCATTTTTTGTTAAACCTACAACCTCTTATCGTAATACCCGAACACTTGATGGAAGAGCTATTTAAACGGGAGCTCCATGCTTTTTTGTAGGTTAGGAAACAGAAGAACAAAGATGTGTCTCACTACAAATAATTTAATACTGAGAAAGCGACCGCGGTTTCGTCAATTACGACATTGTCAAGCTGAGTTCTTAGCTAAAAATAAAAAGTATTACATCACAATTAAAATTACGAATTAAAATAAACTAACTTACAAAAGCAACAGGGAACGCCAATCATGGGGACCGGAGTGTGACAGAACGAAATACGGAAGAAGTGACAGGTATGTGGAATCAACTGCAGTGTTGCCAAGCTATGGATTTGAAAAAACTATCAGTGTTAAAACGGGTTTGATCATTGAGAAGGGGCATCGGATGAAAGTTATCATGGAGAAAAATTTCAAGCTGTTCCGCGATATTGAGAGAATTACCCTTTGGGAGGTTATGTAATAGTATGATGTTTGAAAAATTTTTCTCCATGATAACTTTCATCCGATTCCCCTTCTCAATGATCAAACCCGTTTTAACACTGATAGTTTTTTCAAATCCATAGCTTGGCAACACTGCAGTTGATTCCACATACCTGTCACTTCTTCCGTATTTCGTTCTGTCACACTCCGGTCCCCATGATTGGCGTTCCCTGTTGCTTTTGTAAGTTAGTTTATTTTAATTCGTAATTTTAGTTGTGATGTAATACTTTTTATTTTTAGCTAAGAACT
>CATVHZ010000025.1:31844-39344 GCA_958336345.1 Dorcus parallelipipedus | reverse complement strand
TTAAATGAAGTTTTCTTTATGAATCTTGGCGTCACGACTAAGTTACCTGGCACTCTTATGTGTAAACGCCATATGCTATTATTGGTGGTGATTGGAAAGAAAGAAATATACGCCAGAGGAGCGTTTACATAATTTGGCGCCCGAGCAGGGACTTGAAAATTCCGCGAGAAGGGACTTGAAAATTCCGAGAGCAGGGACTTGAAAATTCCGAGAGCAGGGACTTGAAAATTCCGAGAGCAGGGACTTGAAAATTAAGAAGAGAGACTTGAAAATTAAGAACAGGAATCTCAAATAGCATAACCACCACACGTTATTCTAATTGCATCACAGGAGGAAGACACGGAAACTCCTATGTTAAATGTTTCAATATTGGTGATTGGTTTGTATATTATTTTTAATTTGTGAAAATTTGTGTTAAGTGTGAACTTATCGGTGAAAGTAAATATGTCAGATAGCGAAAGCGGAGAGCAGGAAGAAAGTTCCACTCCCTTACAAGACAAGAGAACAGGATGGATTTATCACTTGAAGAAGGAAGAGTTAGCGACAGAATTAAAAAATTTTGGTCTAAATACAGGAGGTACTGTAACGCTGATGCGGGCCAGACTGGTACAATTTCTAAAAGGAGGCTATAAAAGTTTGGTAAGAGAGAAAGATGGAGATCAGAATGAGATAGAGGAAGCTACACCAGTACAAGCAGGTATCTCACAAGATAACAATCCAAACCCTTCGCGAGGAGAAGAGCAAGGAATTTCAACCGCGGCGATGTGTGAGAAGGTGAGGAAATGGAACGTACATTTCAATGGCGAGGGCGATCCATTAACTTTTCTCGAGAGGATCGAAGAATTACGAGAATGTTATACATTTCCTGGAAATAGATTATTGTTAGCAGCACCTGAATTTCTAAGGGGAAAGGCTTTACTGTGGTATAGATGCCGGAAACAAACATGGGTCATATGGGAAGACTTCGTGAAAGATTTCACCACGCAATTTCTGCCTCCACGATTTAAATTGAAGTTAGAAGACGAAATTCGAGTTCGAACTCAAGGCGCGAAGGAACCGGTAAGAGACTTCATTGTAGCGATACAAACTCTTATGAGGAGAAGCGGAAAATGGCATCCGACGAAAAGTCTTGAGAGAATATATGAAAATCTGCTCCCAGAGTATCAATACTATGTGAAGAGAGGAGATTTTAGTACATTAGATGAACTGATGGCATTAGGTGAGGAATATGAAAGTATAAGGTGCGCATCCACCCAATTTAGACCTCCTCCGAATCCAGCTCAAGCTTATGTGTCTGAAACAGCTTATCGTCCACCAAAGTTAGGTAACTCACCAAAGATGGTGATTAACTCAGTAGAAGATGGAAATATCCCGTCACCATCGAGTGGGGAAATTAAATATCCGCGCAGAATTACGCAAAGCAAAATAAACATGCCACGAACAAATATCCCAGCGTCATTACAGAGCCCTACAGGTAACAAGTTCTACCCAAGAGTATGTTGGACTTGTGGGAAGGAAGGCCATTTCAAAGCATCGTGCAAGGAACGCCCAGCAGATTGTCCCAGGTGCAGAAGACGGCAGCAAGATTGTCATTGTCGACGGGCGGAAAACTTCAGGGGGGGTCCGAAATTAAAAAGGCCGAGGAGACCCCAAAGTAATTCGGTCACGTCAGAAACGTACAGGGAAAGAATATATAGCAGTAAATCAGAAGATTCTCGGATATGGATTCCAGTAAAAATTTTAGATAGAGAAGTATCAGCACTCATTGATACCGGAGCATCTACATCATATATGAACCATGCGTTAGCTTACTTTTGTCGACAAAACGGATGTGTATTTAAAGTTAATTGTCAGAACGTTCTCTTAGCGAACAATACAAGGCTGAGTGTAGCAGAAGAATTTCAAGTACCTATCAACATTGGAACTCGGAAGAAAATAATCAAAATATGGGAAATGGAAGAGTTGTCCACCACCTTAATATTAGGAATGGATATGTTAAGTCTTTTGAAAATCATGGTTGATATCCCGCAAAAGTCTATCTTACTTTTACCGGACCTTAAGGAAGAAGAAGTCAGGGCTAGGAAACAGTATATTAATGTTATGTCCAAAGTGACTCAAACGGAACAAGAAACAATACAAGAATTTCTAGCAGAGGAACTTCCAAAGTTTGATGTTCTCCCAGGGCGGACACATTTGGTGGAACATTGCATACGCCTTAAAGACCCGACGCCAGTTAAACAACGATATTTTCCACGTAACCCGTATATTCAGAATTTGATTAATGAACAAGTAGATTCAATGTTAGCCGAAGGAGTGATAGAACCTTCAGAAAGTCCATGGAGTTCACCAGTAGTGATGGTAAAGAAAAGCTCAGGACAATACCGCTTTTGTGTTGATTTTCGCAAAGTTAATGAACAAGCACAGAAGGATGCGTACCCCATCCCATATATACAGGCTATACTAGATAAGCTGAAAGAAGCCCGTTATATATCAACATTAGATCTTCGACAGGGATATTGGCAGGTACCTTTAACAAAAGAAAGTAGACCAATCACTGCGTTTACCGTACCAGGACGAGGACTTTTCCAGTTTACCGTAATGCCTTTTGGCCTACATTCAGCTCCAGCCACATTTCAACGTCTGTTGGATAGGATTATCAGTCCGGAATTGGAACCCAATGCGTTTGTATACTTGGACGATATAATAATCTTAGGGAAGACACTTGAAGAACACCTGGAAAATTTGAAGGTGGTATTCGAAAGATTGCGATCCGCAGGGTTAAGATTACAACCAGAGAAGTGTAAATTTGGACGCACGGAGTTGAAATATTTAGGTCACCTGGTTACGAGAAACGGAATACGTACAGATCCTGACAAAGTACAAGCCATACTGAAGTTAAAGCCTCCAACAACAGTAAAAGGTGTTAGACAGTTCTTAGGAATAGCAACTTGGTATCACCGATTCTTGCCGGATTTCGCCACGATAGCAGCACCCTTGCATCAATTATTAAAGAAAGGTTCAAAATGGAAGTGGCAAGAAGATCAACAGTCGTCTTTTGATACAATCAAGCATCTTTTGACACAGGCACCAGTGCTTACGTGCCCAGACTTTAGTTTACCATTTGTGGTGCAGACTGACGCCAGTAATAGTGGAATTGGAGCAGTGCTAACTCAGGAAACTCCTGAGGGGGAAAAAGTAATTGCGTATGCTAGTCGAAAGTTTTCAAAGAGCGAAGAGAAGTACTCTACAACGGAGAAGGAATGTTTAGCCGTCGTTTGGGCTGTCCGAAAATGGAAACATTATTTAGAAGGGTATAAATTCTTGGTAATAACGGACCATCAGTGTTTAAGTTGGTTAAACTCACTTAAAAGCATTTCTGGTCGCTTAAGTAAATGGGCTTTGGACCTACAACAGTTTGACTTCGAAGTTCAGTATCGTAGAGGAAGTCTTAATAAGGTAGCTGATGCTTTATCAAGATCACCGGTGACAGAAGAATTAGGCGCATTGCTAACTACTCCAACGGATGAATGGCTACATAAAATAAAGGAAGGTATTAAAAAGAATCCCAGAAAATATCCGGATTACTATGTGAACAAAAGAAATGTGTTCAAACGGATAGTTTCCACACCAGGAGGACCGGCAGAAGATTTAGAATCGCCATGGAAATTATGTGTTCCAAGTCAATTGAAGGAAAGAGTTCTAAAAGAAGCACACGACAATCCAGAAGGAGGTCATTTAGGGATATTAAAAACCGTCAGGAAAATTGAGAGACATTATTTTTGGCCAGGAATGGTGAGAGATATGAAACGTTATGTTAAAAGATGTCAGTCTTGCTTACAACATAAGCATACAACAGGAAAACCCTATGGGTATATGCATTTTTCGCGAGTACAAGGTCCGTGGGAAATCGTGAGTTCAGATCTAATTGGACCTTTTCCAAGGTCAAGTCGAGGCCATGTATATGTATTGGTATTTCAGGATCGTTTCACGAAATGGGTGGAATTAATTCCATTACGCGTGGCTAATGCGAAGGCAGTGTTAAAGGCTCTACAGGAAAGGATTATTTACAAATTCGGAACGCCGAAGAAGCTGGTTTCCGATAATGGTACGCAGTATGCGAATAAATTAATGGCGATTGTAAAAGAGTTCGGTATAGAGCATCAATTTACTTCTCCATATACGCCACAAGCCAATCCAGTGGAAAGAGCCAACAAGGTGATCGGGACAATGATTGCGCAGACAATTAAGAATGATCATCGGAAATGGGATGAGTATCTCTCTGAAATAGCTTTCGCAATAAACACTGCACAACATAACTCAACAGGATATTCACCAAGCTTTCTCAATTTCGGCAGGGAAATATTACCCCCTAAATCATTAAGAAAAGAAGTGGACCCAAGTGAATCAACGACCTTCACCGCGACAAATACGAATGAATTTGCGGAACGTTTGCGTAAATTACCGGAAATTTACAATTCAGTGAGACAGAATCTCGCCAAGGCATTTTCTACTCAAAGTAAATATTATAATTTACGTCGTAGACCTTTGAAGCCGCAACTTGGACAACAGGTGTATCGAAGGAATCATGTTTTGTCAAATGCTGTTAATAAGTTTTCCGCAAAGTTGGCTCCGAAATATGTGGGTCCTTTTTCAGTGGAAAAGATTGAGTCTCCAGTAATCGTGCAATTAGCCGACGAAGAGGGAAAACCCGTGGGAAGAGCACATGTCAAGGATTTGAAAATCTACCCCGAAAAGCAGCATTCACATGTTTTAATGTTCTTTCAGAATATGGAAGACGTGAGAACACCCCCGAGAGCCCCAACTCCAACTCCGAGTCTGTCAACGGTTAAAGCAGCCCATTTAAAGACCGTCTTCCAGGATCTATTTGGATCCAGCCCGGAAACGCCTTCTCCGAGGAAACAGTTTTTGTCTCCATTTCCAGTGGCACCTCCAGTGACTCCAGGGAGAGACCTGCCTTGCCTGACCGGGTCTCCTTATGGATTGGTGTCCTCAACAATCTCCCCCTCCACGTCGGACTTCTTCCTGAGGAAACAGGCGGAGCTGTGTATTCCTGCCGAACCTTGCCCAGGAGATGTGGCTATGTCAGGACCACTAAGATTGCGGTGTTCAATTCCTCTGGAGAAGTTGGGATCCTCGTGGAACAGACCGCAAGTTGAGGCCCCAGTCATTCGGTTGTCAGAGCCGGTGCCAAGACCAGCCTGCTTTAATTCGACTACTGCGAGTGTGCCATGGGTCGTTCCCATTCGATCAGTGTCGAGACTGCCTGTTCCTAACCCAGTCACTGTACCTGCAGGCGTCACCAGAGCTGCTCAGCAACGAAGGCGTCCCCGAAAGCGGAGACCGGATCAGCAGAACTTTAAAGTATTTCTTCTGATAAAGAAGGCCGATGCAGAAACCCTCGGATTCACCGGGAAGGCCTGAAAGAAGTTCCTAGAAGGAATTCTTTGCGGAAGTGAAGGGGGAATGTAAAGACTGCGCTTTGATTCTTAAATTTTGTTATGAATTTTTTAGTTTTGGGTAATTTAGAAATAATATTACGAAATGTAATTGTGTAATTTAGTGTAAATTTGTTATAATACGTTATTTAAGTAAGTGTAATTGAACGCAAAACGCACGGAAATTCCCGTACCAGGTACGACACGCACGGAAATTTCCACGCGGAGCGCCGAAGATGCGTTGTTTACGAACTTTACAGTCGAGATTTGCGAATTTTGGCAACAAAAACTAGTTAACGTTTGCTATATAAGCCAGGGAAAATGGCCCAAGAGGCATGAGTATCCGATGAGATCTCATCACGCTTGGTCGATGTACGAGCGAAGCATCTTATTTCAGCCGGTGAGCTTAAATAAGGAAGATCTGGTTGGTGTTTGAAAATCGCGTCCGTTGCGAGCAGTTTTCAAACAGAACTTGTATCTTACTCTGGCCGATGAGCAGGGTAAAGACAGATTTTGTCAATCATTTGGAAATCGTGTCCGATGCGAACGATTATTAATTATTCCTTGTATCTTACTTCGGCCGATGTGCGAAGTAAATGCAAAACTGTTAGTTGTTTGTAAATCGTGACCGTTGAGAGCGACTGGCAAATAACACTTGTGTTTTACTCTGGCCGATGAGCCTGGTAAAGCCAAGCTTTGGGAGATGTTTGATAATCACGTCCGATGAGAGAGATTATCAAATATTAATATTAATATTGTTGTTAGCTTGTTGGTGGGAGTTTCTGTTGCCAATTTTCTGTTAAGTATCGCGTCCGTTGCGAGCGATGTTTAATTGTGTGTTGTTAATTAAAATTTCTGAGATAATTAACTTACAGATTTATTCTAATGTTATTTTTGATGCTATAGGGATCCTCCGCACGTATTTTATTTGGATATTAATTATCAATTCTGTTATGTTTTACGATTTTCATTAAAATAGTGGTGAATGTATTAAATGAAGTTTTCTTTATGAATCTTGGCGTCACGACTAAGTTACCTGGCACTCTTATGTGTAAACGCCATATGCTATTATTGGTGGTGATTGGAAAGAAAGAAATATACGCCAGAGGAGCGTTTACAATCTATATATCTATCTATGTATCTATGTATCTATGTATCTATATCTATGTATCTATATATCTGTGTATCTATCTATCTATCTATCTATCTATCTATCTATCTATGTATCTATGTACCTATGTATCTATGTATCTATGTATGTATGAATTTATGTATCTATGTATCTATGTATCTGTGTATCTATGTATCTATCTATCTATCTATGTATCTATCTATCTATCTATCTATCTATCTACCTATCTATATATCTATATATCTATCTATCTATCTATCTTGCTATCTATCTATGTATCTATGTATTTATGTATCTATCTATCTATCTATTTATCTATCTATCTATCTATGTATCTATGTATCTATGTGTTTATGTATCTATCTATCTATCTATGTATCTATGTATCTATATCTATGTATCTATATATCTGTGTATCTATGTATCTATCTATCTATGTATCTATGTATCTATGTATCTATGTATCTATGTATCTATGTATCTATGTATCTATGTATCTATGTATCTATGTATCTATGTATCTATGTATCTATGTATCTATGTATCTATGTATCTGTGTATCTATGTATCTATGTATCTATGTATCTGTGTATCTATGTATCTATCTATCTATCTATGTATCTATGTATCTATCTATCTATCTATCTATCTACCTATCTATCTATCTATCTATCTATCTATCTACCTATCTATCTATCTATCTATCTATCTATGTAACTAGGTATCTGTGTATCTACGTATCTGTGTATCTACGTATCTGTGTATCTACGTATCTGTGTATCTACGTATCTGTGTATCTACGTATCTGTGTATCTACGTATCTGTGTATCTACGTATCTGTGTATCTACGTATCTGTGTATCTACGTATCTGTGTATCTACGTATCTGTGTATCTACGTATCTGTGTATCTA
>CATVHZ010000024.1:0-18246 GCA_958336345.1 Dorcus parallelipipedus | reverse complement strand
AAAAAAAAGCCATTCGCTATATGATGGCAGCAAGCTCGGACGAATCATGTAGACCGCTATTTAAGTCATTAAAAATTTTGACCTACCCTTCTCTTTACATGTATGCTACTTTAGTCCATGTAAAGAAACAACAAGGAACTCTGAAGAAAAGATCCGATGTACACTTACACGACACAAGAGGCAGCAAGGAGTTAGAGGTTCCCTTCTCCAGATTACAATGTGATAAAATGTCCCTTAAATGTTTTAAACTAAAACTGAAGACTTTTTCGCCCTAAAAGTTTATTATTCAGTAAGCGAGTTTTTAGATATGTAAATTTTAATATCTTTTTTTTTTCTTTGACGAGTCAAATGTGTAACACGGATGTACATAATGGCAATAAACTTATTATTATTATCGTTATTATTATTATTATGATTTCTTCGTTTTCATTGGTCACTAAATCATGACTACAAGAAGTTACAATAACATTGTTGTCTCTATTCATTTTAATTTGTAGAATTGTAGTTGTGTAAACACTACTTTCAGATTTGAAAACATAAACCTAACCTCACAAGGTAACTTTTCCCCCAATCCCAGAGCACGGGAACTCAGGTTTACACAACGTGCATGCTCCGGTGCTAGCAATAATACCAATGTTAATATTGAAATTATATTTATCATTAAAAAATTTAATAATTCAAATTTCAAAATTGCCAAATATAATCTTACATCATTAAATACACTTTTTAGCAACACTAAAGACAGTGCATCCATTGCTTTATAGTCAAATGTAGTTTATCTTTTCCTCGTTCACGTTGTAATCAAGTATATGTTATATTGGACAAATTTCCAATTGACTAGAAACTAGCATTTCCAAACATAAATCAGATTTGTTATTACGTATTGACACCGGCCACCCCTACTACTTCGAGCAACTAGCCGGGTAAGGGGTATATACCCTTCACCTCAGTACATTTTTTCTGTAAATAATTTATTCTTCTGTTCTTTAGACTGTTAAGAGTTAGTTGTAAGAGAGTTTATATTAAGTGATAAAATAAATATTTACAAGACTACAATTTTTTCCTCCAAGCAACGAACATATGGTCCTTCGAGCCGGATTCTATCGAATCCTTTAAAATGTTGTAAGAGTGAAGTAGTATTTACTACTTCAAAGTAGTATTTACTACTTCAAAACCAAAGAAAATCACGAAAACCCTGACAACTATCAAATCAGCATATCAATCCACGGCAGGAAGGACAGCGATCCAGCATCCGTAGGATCCACCTTCCAGTCGCGATTAGAGATAGCTCGTGGAGCATTTAAGGAATTTGATGACGTCCAAACGCGAATCGAAATAAATACAGGGCCGGATATAAAAACAAATGAACGCGAGGATTTAGAAAATGAATATTATAATTTAATTGCTGAACTTGAGACCCGAATAGAAACTAACATATCCCAAAGTGACAAAAACCTGAATAGTAAATGCTTCGAATAACGTGCAAAATTCCGAACAAGTTAAAATTAATTTACCAAAAATCGCATTAAAAGAGTTTAGCGGTGCATATTCGGATTGGCTGTAATTTCGGGATACGTTTAATTCACTTATTAATGATAATGAAAATCTCACCAAAATAGAAAAATTATATTACTTGCGGTCCGCGGTTAAGGGTGAGGCGCTAAGAACAATTGAATCCTTGTCGGTATCCAGTTCGAATTATCCCTCCGCATGGGCATTACTTGAAAAACGTTACGAAAACAATCGCCTTATAGTACAATCTTATGTTCGAAAAATCATAGATGCACCTTCCGTAACAAAAAATTCTTACACCGCTCTCAGACAACTCTCTAATTCTACAGTGACTTTCACAAAGTGTGCTACAAATGGGATTTTTTTTATTATCGGTTTTTATAAAAATTTATTGACGCAGAACGCTTCTGCATCCCTTAAAGTCAAATTGAAAAATGTCAGATGAAATTTATCTTGAACGGTATACAGCGTGGACACCGAGAAATGAAGACGGCTTAAGAGTAAAGTACCCTTATTTTACAAGATACAGCAAAATGTCATAAGAATAAGTTGTTCAAAATTAAAAGTTATAGCTAAATTACAGCCTTCTATCTCAAAAATAAAAAAATCACAATTTATTGTGAACCACTCTTTATACACACTACATTAGGAAATACTGGTTGGATTAAAGTGTCCGCCAAAATAATATGAATAGGAAAACATTAAATTGGTTCTTATTTCTCAATTATTTTATTTGGTTCTTAGTGATTATTTCAATGCGTTCGGAAACTTTGTGCTTTCTTGTAGCATTCATCATTCATACATTAAAAAAATATGATACATTTAAACGAAGTTACATTTTAAATGATAAAGGTTATAATTTTTAGTATTCTTCACAGTAAATCATTGAAAATGTAACTTCGTTTAAATGTATCATAACTCGTGTCTAAATAAAAACCTAAAAAATCAAGTAGGCTACATTTAGTAATTCTGCTATGTAAATGCAATGGAAAAAGTCTCGATCACAACCCACTTGACCAGGCTTTTATTTAGACACTTGTTATTTTTATAATGTATGAATGATGAATGCTACAAGAAAGCACAAAGTTTTCGAACGCATTAAAATAATCACTAAAAACCAAATACAATAATTGAGAAATAAGAACCAATTTAATGTTTTCCTATTCATATTATTTTGGCGGTTTCATCCAACCAGTATTTCCTAATGTAGTGTGTATAAAGAGTGGTTCACAATAAATTGTGATTTTTTTATTTTTGAGCTAGAATGCTGTAATATATATATAATATATATTTATATTATAAAAGTGCAATATGATCACGACTGATCAGTTAAGGAAAATTAAATTCTTCAACAGGGCTGCAGTCAAGAGGGCGGTAATTAATACTCTTTTAAAGTTTAACCGAGCTTTCGGAAAATTTTATTTCCTTTTTCAAGGTTTCTACAAAAACACGGCATTAATTAACAATTAATTAATAATATAAATTTTTACTTCTTAATGAGTAAGAAAAGAAGTTAATTTCAAGTTAAAAATTTTTTGTTGACAAATTATTTTTGACACTAAATTGAACTGACAGTAAATTTGTTTATTTGAGACAAAGCAATATGATGTTAAGAATTTTTAGAAGTGGTTTTAAAATTTAGTAAATGTGTGTAAATGGAACTAAGTTTCTCAATATCAGTTCTTTTATTCATGCTTTTATTATTGCCAAAAATATGACACATTTCAATAAAAGTTCTTTAATTCAAATTAGGTTCAATATTCAGTATTTTTGCATCTTGAAAATTGATGTGATGGTCCTGTTTATTGGCATGTTCAGATAAAGAGCAAGCAGAAGGTCTGACTCTAATATCACTTTTATGGGAGATTATTGTGTAGTGAAGAGTTCTGGATGTTTGTCCAATATAAACATATATACATATATTTATATGTAATGGAGAAGTTGATGCCGTACTTATAATACAATGATATGGGAGACGGTGACGGGGTATAACGGCAATGTTAACTAATAAAACTTATTTCTTACCGATGTCTATATTTCGCAACTGTATTTTGTTGCTTCTTCAGGACAACAGTACAAAGCTGTAACAACCAAGACGTTTTTTTACAATTTGAATCACCGGTCACATGTTACATTTTTGTAGGTTAACTTACTTAAGTCGTTAAAGTTGTAGGATTCATCTTAATTGAAGTTTGTAAACTAATTCTGCATAATTATTGAAGCAATACATTTGAATTTAGTAAGATTTTACATTAAAATTGTAGCTAAAACAGCGGACGGTGTGTGCACAGACGGACGGTGGCGGACGGACAGTGATACCACCGAAAGACAAACCAAGATGACAGTGTTACAAATTTTTGGAAAGTTGGGACCTAACATGTTTGCTACCTAACACAAAACAAAATAGCGGAATCATAGAGTATCAGTTTGAAGATTGAGAATGTTGGCGTAAATCATGTTAAGTTGACTGGTATCATTTTTAAAATTTACCGTTCTATTACTATTTTTTTGAATATGAGTCATTTCTAAGAATGTACGGAGTTTGAAAGAGCTTTCGTGTTCAACAATTTTTATATTTTGAAAATCAAAATTATGATCGTTATCAATACTGTGTATGGCCAAAGCACAGGACCTCTTTCCAATTCAGGTGTCACTCTTGTGTTGCGTAATGCGGTTCTTTATCCACTGGCTCGTTTGACCGATATATATCTGATTACAATTGGCACACGGAATAAGGTAAACTACGTTTGAATTTAAAATAGTTGGGATAACGTCCTTGGACCTAGTGAATATTTTCTCGATAGTAAGGTGATTGTATTTGACTATTTTGACATTTTCTGTCTTTAGTGAATTGATAATCTTAGGGGTAAGTGATTTGATGAAAGTCAATTTTTTTATAGATGACAGGATTTTGTGTATTGGGATTGGTCTCTGAAGTGACGTCAGGGTTGGGATGAGAGTAAATCAGTTTTTTTCAGAAGAGGGCGTGGATACCCGTTGTTGAGAAAAATTTGAAATAATTCTTTGAAGTTAGCTTTTTTGAAACAGTCATGACTAATGTGATCGATACGATTTTTCATGGTCAAAACAGTATTCAATTTTTGTTTTAAGGAATGGTTTGAATTAAAATTCAGAAATCTGCCTGAGAAGGTTGGTTTTTTGTACCAATTTAATATGATCTTGTTTTGATCAGTTCGGATTAGTTTTATATCTAAAAATAGTATTGCACAATCTGTTTCTGTTTCAATAGTGAATTGAATATTTTGATGATAATTATTAAAAACATTTAAAATTTCTTTGGTTTTATCTTTAGGGATGGCTGTAATAAGATCGTCTACATACTTATAAATAAAGGGGACCTCAAAAGAAAGTTTAGGAATGCATTCTTATAGTAATTGGTCCAAAACTACCTGTGCTATAATGGGGCTTAGAGGGGAGCTCATTGGTGTACCTTGTATTTGTATGTAGAATTTCTGATTAAAAGAAAAATAGCAATTGTTGAACAAGAAACAAGAAGAATATCTATAAATTCTTTTTTAGGGATGTTTGTATTAGGTTCTATTTTATACCATTTGTCATTTAAAATTTGTAAAGTCAATTCCATGGGAATGTTTGTAAAAAGAGAGATTGCATCTAGAGAAATTAGCACGTATTCTTCTGGGAGTTGATAGTTTTGTAGAATTGCGGCTGTAGTGTAGTCACATTGTGAGTATTGTTTATAGGGAAACTTTCTGTAAGAATACCGTTGATGAAGCTAGCCATATTATAGGTAGGTGAATTTATGCAAGACACGATAGGTCTAAGTGGTACAACCTTCTCAGGCAGATTTCTGAATTTTAATTCAAACCATTCCTTAAAACAAAAATTGAATACTGTTTTGACCATGAAAAATCGTATCGATCACATTAGTCATGACTGTTTCAAAAAAGCTAACTTCAAAGAATTATTTCAAATTTTTCTCAACAATGGGTATCCACGCCCTCTTCTGAAAAAACTGATTTACTCTCATTCCAACCCTGACGTCACTGCAGAGACCAATCCCAATACACAAAATCCTGTCATCTATAAAAAATTGACTTTCATCAAATCACTTACCCCTAAGATTATCAATTCACTAAAGACATAAAATGTCAAAATAGTCAAATACAATCCACTTACTATCGAGAAAATATTCACTAGTTCCAAGGACATTATCCCCACTATTTTAAATTCAAACGTAGTTTACCTTATTCCGTGTGCCAATTGAAGGGCTCGGGGCAAAAAGGGACCTATGTCACATTTCGTTACGTTAGAGATAAACCACTTTGTAAATTTTGATCAAATCTTGAAATAACAATAATCATTTGCATCATTCTACAATAATACTTTTTCATATAGTTCTTGCTTCCATAGCTGCTGATGAGAAGTCTGAAAGAAACTTTTTTTTATAGAGAAACAAGCGTTTTTAAGATAAAAATGTGGCTTAAGTCTTTTTTGTCCAAATATTATTTCTCTTAGACTTGGATCCAAAAAAAGTAAGTAGTAAGTATAAAAACAATTTATTTTTGAAGAAGAAAAGAAAATATTGGACAACATCCGTTTTTATTAAAAAAATCAAAGTTAAGCATCTAGGTCATCTCCAATTTCTTCCACATCAACTTCTGCACTGTCACCGTCAACGTTTTCGATTTCCTCTTCTTGTATTTCACTGGTAGGTTCTTCTATAGGTAATGATCTTTCTCCTATTATTTTGATAAAAAAGTCTTGTCTAACTGGAGGGATATATTTCAAAAGTTTCATTAAGTCATTTATTTTCTTTTCGCTAAGTTGTACCGGTTCAGTGTATTTAACTTTAAGCTTTTCAGTTACAAGTTGTTCAGTCAAACGAATTCCCCTTCTTCCAACATTAACTCCTTGAAACTCGCCATTCAAAGTGTGTTTTATGAACATTGTATTAGGGTGTTTACTTTCAAATCTGAAACAACGTATCTCGTTAAATTTTACTGATTGTTTATCAGTGGTAACGGCTTTTTTAGGAAGCGAGATTTCTTCAAAAAAAAAAACATATTCTGTTGCATAACAGTAACCTCGAAAGGGTTCTTTCGGTTAGACTTTCTGACTATATCGTACCATTCTTCTGGACTATACACTTGGCTAATATATTTTTTATGTTTTTCAATAAGTCGAAGTCTCTATCAGATGGCAAATGGGTATGTCCGGAGATAAGAAACCTATGTTCTATGGATGTATACTTTTTTTCTCTTACCAGTTGCATCCAGAGTCCCATAAATAGCCAGTTTTTATTCTGGCCGGCACAGTTATCTGTGAACACCAGAAGATTTTCCAAAACTGATGGTTTATTTTGGATGTATCTGAAAATAACACTTGCAATTTCTGCACTGCCTCTTTTGGCAACTGTCTCCGGCCACATAAACATGCTTCCCTTTCCACTTACACAATCCTGTACCCCAAGATTATAGGTCCATGCTTTCCTAAGGTAAAATGCTGCCCCGACGGTTAGTGAAGGAGTTGGAAGAGTCTGCTGTAAGTCGAAAGTTATTATATCTTTCGCTTTATTTGTTTTCGCCTTTTCCGTCTCTTCTTTTAAATTTGCCTGCATAGCCTCTGCTTGCCTCTGATGAAGTTTAAGTTTAATTTGTAGATTTTTAAACTCATTTGCATTTTCTTTATTAGCTTCCATTTCATTTGTCAGTAAATCACAGGTCTGACACGTGTCACTTTTAGGTAACTTAAAACCTATATTGTATTCCAAGCAAAATATTCTGCGGTAGCGATCTTCAGTGGCAGGTGCTATATTTTGCTCTTTACACCAATCAATATAATAATCCTTATACAGACTTGAAATATTTAGGTCGTGATTTAAGTAGACTTTTTTTGGATTTGAGGCCCTACTATAATGGCTGATGTACTTAGGTATGCTTCGAATATGATTATGTACTGACTGTATTGTATTTGGATCTACTCTGTTAGGTCTATTGTGGTGTTTTCCTCTACCATCTTGTTTTGGCGTTGTTCTGCCTTCTGAAATCTGTCGAGCTATAAGTTTTACTCTTTTACTTGAATGCTGAAGTCCATGAACAGATAAAAATTCAGTTTTGCATATTTGTACATCTATTCCGTTAACCTTGCCGTAGTATAAGTAGGTAACTTTTCTCGCTGACTCGTGTCTCTTCATTTTTTTCTTATAGGTTCTCTTTTTAGGAATTGCTTTAATCGTCGCAAATAAATAAGTATTTTGTTTCTCATAAGTCTCCAAATCCCAAAATGAATTGAAAATAGTCTTTTCAGTCCCCTGCAGTAGTTCCCTACATTTCTTCTTACACGTGCATGGTTCACCCATAGATTTACATTCTTTCTTTTTACCTTTAACATTTTCGTAAGCATAGCCCAAATTGCGCCTTACTTTAGCTTTAACTTTTTTTCTCATTTCTGTGTTTTGCCTTCTCCATCTTGATGGGCCTGGTTTTTCAGGTGTTTTAATGCCACCCCTAGTTGATCCAGTCTCAGGAGGTTCTCGTTCCGGCTCTATATCTTGATCCTAAAATAACATAAAAAACAATTTTGCATTAAAGTCTTAAGCCACACTAATCATAAACGCAGTATAACTCTTACATTTCAGAAAAAATAACCTAATATCGTACATTTACAATACACACAAGAGATATACGAATACAATGACCATAAAATTAATAGTAAATGGAAAGTTACTTTTTTAATATTTAAATAAAAAGATTTTTTGAAATTTAATAGACTAATAATCCAAGCCACATTTACTGCACTAAAAAGGTCTTAAGCCATCAAATTAAATACATACCGAATTATCTGTAATCTCACTGTTTTCGGAGGAACTATCACTTGGTATAAACGTTTTGTCTTTTCCACTATCATCTGAGTCGAAATCCAAATCATCAAAATCTAACCTTTTATGCTTTGAAGACCCCGGAACGTCCGGAACACATGACGCCATTTTGACAAATGCGTGGCTTATGTACATTCTTGCTGTACAAATCATGCCGAAATGTTAGTTGATCAAGAAGGTCACTTAAGACCACGGCTTGCAGGGTGGGGATGGGAGTATTTTTGAAGTAATACAACAAATAAGCAACAGATGGAGCTGGCATTAGTATTGCCGACGCCAAGTGGTATAATAGTAAGTGCGCCGTCCATGGAACGTCGTTTCGACTATTTTTGTTTATTGTGGTCAATTGTGGTCGATGTGTTTAGTTGGTGTTTAGCTGTTTGTTTGTTTTACCAATAGTTTTGGTGGTATCGTGTTGTGTGCTATAACCATTATAAGATTCATATTTGTTCAGGTAAAGTACCATAAAGTGTTTGATAATTTTAATAAATTTGTTTAAATAAACACAAATAACTAACCTTCATCAAATTTAATTGAATTACTGCGCTCTGTAATTTAAATCTGGCAACAATGATGGCTTGATATTTCACTTTATTGAAAATAATAAGTTATATTTTAATGAGTTATATTTAAAAAAAATAATTTTTTTATTGTTTTCAGCACAAATGGAGATTATGATGGGCACCAAAATATTGAATGTATTGTGTCTCAAATATCTCAAAGAGAAACTAATGAACCTAATGTTGCAGCATTAATGAATGGGTAAAATATTAGGTTTGTTCGTACAGCAGCTTCTGACTAGTTCAAAACTGTGAGAAGCATGCGTCGATTGAAGTTTCATATTTAATGCAGCTCTTGAAAGCGGTGATTAATTCGATGGGCGAATATATTTGACAGTTTCAAACTAGTCAGAAATGCTGTACGAACAGACCTATAAACAATCCAAAACTAATTATTTATCCATATCCTATGTTTCAGGATTTCAAATTGGTGCACAAGAAAGTATAGGCCAAAGTTTGCTCTAAAAAAAAACTTATTCATTTAGTGTCGATGGTGTTATATCTACTGAAGACTATGACGCGTAAGTATAATTGTTAAATGAGTTATCTATAAATTTACAGGTTATGCTTTTTTAGTATAATGAATACTGAGTTAGAACATGAACCTTCTCCGAGAGAATGTTCAAGTATCATGGGCAACCGTATTGTGGAGCTTGGTTATGTGATTAGTTGGGCAATGGATCTGCAGTACAATCACTCTAAAATTTGTACATGCGGAAAGTTGTACGTTGAAAAAGAAAAACGAAAAAATAACGGACTGGTGAGCACCATTGTATTTAAATGTACAATGTGTAATCGCGTTTATGAGTACGATACAGAGAATCCAAAAAAAGATGTGTCCAATATAAACAATGGTGCTGTATGGGGTACATTAGCTACAGGTAGCACTTATGGACATATGGAGGAATTCCTTAGCTGCATGGATATCCCATGCATGACAGATCATATGTTTTATAAAATTGAAAATGATTTGGAAAAAGTAAGTGTACTTGTCTACTTATTGTAATTTGTACTTATTTTGTTTAATTCTGTGGGATTGGGAAACATCTTTGTGGAAATCCATGGAAAACGCTGGAGTGCGTGAGAAACAACATGCAATTGAAAAAAAGCAATTATGTTCAGATGGTACCCCATGGGTAACAGTTTATGTGGATGGCTCCTGGAGCAAGCGTTCATGTGGAACCAATTTGAATTCATTATCTGGAATGGTTGGGATAATAGGACGTTTTACAGGCGAACTCCTGTATATAGGCGTGCGAAATAAATATTGTGGTATCTGTTCACGTAGTGTAAACAAAAATGAAGCCATAAGAGATCATACTTGCTACAAAAATTGGTCTGATGCATCACCAGCAATGGAGGCAGACATTGCTGTTGAAGGCTTTTCCAGTAGTGAACGAATGCATGGCATCAGATACATGCAGTTCATAGCAGATGGCGATTCTAGTCTTTTTGCAAAAATAAGGACGAATGTACCATACGGTCAGCTTGTGAGAAAAATAGAGTGCACAAACCATGCCCTTAAAAATTATGGGAAACATTTACATAATATCAAAAAGGATACTACAATAAATGTACAAGGTCGAGAAATGTTAACACTGAATAAAATAAATTTATTAACCAAAAGGGCAAAATGTTCAATATATGAGCATTCAAAGAAAGAAAATAATAATGTTGAACTTTTAAGACTGCATCTGAAAAACAGCGTTAAACATGTTTTTGGAGATCATTCTGAGTGTACAGAGGACATATGTAATACGCCAGGTGATACGTCAAATAATAAGATTCCGGATTTAAAGGCGACTGGCATATATGATCATTTACATGGTAACATAACATAAGGCTTACGAAAATCTATATTCATTATATTTCCTTTCTTTTTAGGAACTTTGAACCTTTTATTAAAAAAAGCCCATTTATTAATTGAAAACGAAAATAATAATGCGGCAGAGAGGCTTATGAATATAGTGGCTCGTTTTAATATGGGGAAGAGGTTAAACTTGATTCAAAAAGGATCATACCAAAGGCGTGTGTTATTATCAGGCCTAAGGTATAATAAATCAAGACAATGGCATTCAAGTCCATGGAAACGGCGAACAGGTCGAAGCCCGGGGCAATATTTTAAAAAATTTATTTCAAAGAAAACTTGCTCAAATAGTAACGGACCAAAAAAAAATTAATTTTTGAAGAAAATGAAAATAAAAAAAAACAAACAAATACGGATTATGGTTTTTATGCAGAAGAACCTGAAGACTGTGAAGATATAGACTTCATTAAAATGGAAGCTCACTTACTAACTGAGCAGTTACAGGTAACAATAACTCACAGTTTATGTGTTACATAATAAACCCTTTAATATACTGTTATCAGGTGTCAATAAATGAGATTAAAAATATAGAGCAACAAACTGTTGGACAATTCAATAATAAAAATTATGCTCAGTATAAAAGTAAAAGGCTTACGGCATCGATGTTTGGACGAGTCATGAAGAGGAAGCCATATACGTCTTGCCATAATATTGTGAAGGATATACTTGCACCCAGAATTTTTTTTTCAGATGCCACTGAATATGGCATAATCAAAGAGGCTGTGGCAATAAAATTATTTGCAAACACAATGGGTTGCAAGGTGAATCAATCAGGACTGTGGGTGGACCAAACATTCGGATTTTTAGGAGCATCTCCAGATGGTATAAATAACAAGAAAACTTTGTGTTCAGCATAAACAGTTTTGATTTCATTTTAGGACTTATTGGTGATACTGGTTTAGTTGAAGTTAAATGTATTTACGCTCCTAACAGACAATTTTCTACCCTCAAAGAACATTTTTAAAAATAATAAATGGGGAAATATCCTTAAATAGGAAACACTCTTATTATTTCCAGGTAATAAACAAGAAATTGAATAAGAGAATTATAACATTACTTAAGTAAAATATTTACTTATAGATACAAGGACAATTAAATATAACGAAAAAGGGATGAATGCTACCTTGTTGTATATGTCAGTGATAAACTCCCACTTTATATTGAAAAAATACAAAAAGATGAAAAACTGTGGAATGATGAAATGCTACCAATACTTACAAAATTCTACACAGAATGTGTAGCCCCAGAAGTAATAAGAGGAGATTTGAGAAAAAAAAGAAAATGTGTGGATCCTCCATACATTCAAGAAGCCATAGCAGCACATGAACTTAAAAAATTATCGTTTCAAACTGTAAATAAAAATGTTTTAATAAATAAAATGTAGTTTTTAATGAGCAGTGACATTTCCAAGTAACGTATATGTAGAATCAAAAAAATCTTTAGACTTTTTGCGAGTATTGAGTCCTGAATTGACTCACATAGACATAGCCAGCCGATGTTACGTTAAAATACAGTTTATGCAATTGCATAAAAAGATCCATTTAATAAACTGTATATTAACGTAATATTTTGGCTCGTCATATCCATGTGGTCACCAAGCGATATTGAAAACAAATACGTCGAAACATACGAAATAATTTCAAAATAGTGCACCGCCAAAAACGGCTTTGAATAAAGTTACAGAATAAAGGCAGTTACTAGAGCGCCCTCATTTGGAGAAGGTCAGAACTAATCCGGAGAAAATAGTTTTAGTGCGTCTCAGAACCACTGCACTGGATATTAAAATCTAATTACTCTCATAATTACAGGAGATAACGTTCTCATATTGCAGAAAATGGTTTCAAATGCATTTGTTGACGTCCTGTGATAATTCTTTTTCGAATTTTGTTGAAACAAAAAGTTACAAAATTACAATTTTATTATTGAATTAATCATATTAAATATCAATAAAATTTAATGCTATTTTCAGAAAACCTTTCGCGAATTATGAAGAAACATAATATTTTTAAAAATTTAAAATAAAGTAAAACCTGCATGAGATTTATATCCACAGAAATCATTGAATGCTTTCACAAGTACTGCCATCTAGGCAGAATCTCTTGTCCGAAAGCCACAATATTTGTTCAGTGGGTCACTACCATATTGAAGAAACCGTTTTTATGATATTCTTACGTTCTGTGAAAATGTGGCTTAGGTCCCTTTTTGCCCCGACCCCTTCAATTGTGACACCTGAATTGGAAAGAGGTCTTGTGCTTTGGCCATACACAGTATTGATAACGATCATATTTTGATTTTCAAAATATAAAAATTGTTGAACACGAAAGCTCTTTCAAACTCCGTACATTCTTAGAAATGACTCATATTCAAAAAAATAGTAATAGAACGGTAAATTTTAAAAATGATACCAGTCAACTTAACATGATTTACGCCAACATTCTCAATCTTCAAACTGATACTCTATGATTCCGCTATTTTATTTTGTGTTAGGTAGCAAACATGTTAGGTCCCAACTTTCCAAAAATTTGTAACACTGTCATCTTGGTTTGTCTTTCGGTGGTATCACTGTCCGTCCGCCACCGTCCGTCTGTGCACACACCGTCCGCTGTTTTAGCTACAATTTTAATGTAAAATCTTACTAAATTCAAATGTATTGCTTCAATAATTATGCAGAATTAGTTTACAAACTTCAATTAAGATGAATCCTACAACTTTAACGACTTAAGTAAGTTAACCTACAAATTATAACATGTGACCGGTGATTCAAATTGTAAAAAAACGTCTTGGTTGTTACAGCTTTGTACTGTTGTCCTGAAGAAGCAACAAAATACAGTTGCGAAATATAGACATCGGTAAGAAATAAGTTTTATTAGTTAACATTGCTGTTATACCCCGTCACCGTCTCCCATATCATTATATATTTATATATTTAGCTATAACTTTTAATTGTCAACAACTTATTCTTATGACATTTTGCCGCAACTTGTAAAATAAGGGTACTCTACTCTTAAGCCGTCTTCATTTCTCGGTGTCCACGCTGTATACCGTTCAAGATAAATTTTATTTGACATTTTCCAATTTGACTTTAAGGGATGCAGAAGCGTTCTGCGTTAATAAATTTTTATAAAAGCCGATAATAAAAAAAGTTCCCATTTGTAGCACACTTTTTGAAAGACAGTGTATAACCGTAAACGTCGAATCGTTAAGAGTTCTAAAAATTCGCGTCGACTCATGGGACGCCATTCTTGTACCATTAATAACACATAAACTTGACAATCAAACATATAAAGAATGGCAAACAAAACTAACAGACGAATTACCCACCGCGCAACAATTATTCGCGTTTATAGAGCGATGATGTCAGTATTTGGAATCAGTATCTATCAACGATAAGTCAAAATTTAATACCGAAAAACAAAGAGAGCATACCAATAAAACTAGCGCACATGTAATGACAAAAAATGTTTCCTGCGTAATGTGTAAAAGAAACAATAATCTTATATACAAATGTAATGATTTTTTAAAACTCACTGTCGAGGATAGACTAAAACAAGTCAAGTCACTTCATTTATGCGGTAATTGTCTGCAAAATAATCACACAGAAGCGTCCTGTAAATCAAACAGTTATTGCCAGGAATGCAAAGAAAGGCATAATACGCCACGGTTCGTCTGCATACATCTTTACTTTGAAAAAAATGTCCATGTTTAATTTATGTTTTTATCAACTTTTAACAGTCTTCTTTACTAAAAAACATTAACCTTTAAATCTTTGTACGACGAGTTTTTTTTTAATCACGACAGCCAAAACTGGAATACTCTAAACACAAAGAATACAGTGGTGGATATCAAGACCTACATAATACATATTATTTTACGCATGAATAGTATAGTATAGTATAGTATATTTATTTGTGCAGTAGATTTACATATATATAAATACATACATACATATAAAATAATACACGTGTCAAGTCGATGTAAATATTATACAGTCAGTGATGAAAATTTGTCACTAATACAATCTTCAATAGAGTAAAAACCTTTGCTGATAGTGTGTGACTCAGAGTACCGTTACTCATGATAATGATATAACATGTTTCCTAACTTTGTGACAAAAGACTATAAATAGGTAAATAAATAAGCTACCCAACACCTAATATTAAATAAATTACCCCCAACACCTAACATTCGGCTATCTTGTCCGTTATGTGCCCTCGCCTAACGTCCGGAGGTGAAACACCCATCCTTCTGTTTGTGCTGATTCCTTTAAACCAAAACATACTTTTAATTAGTTTCTCGCATTTATTAAGTCCAATGTGACCGATATCATCGTGATATTTCCTTAGGAGATTGAATCTAGCAAATCTAGGAATGAGTAATTTATTTTTACCGTCTAACGTTTTACGATAAAGACAATTATCCTTTATTATGGTCAGTCGAGATTTAATTCTTGGTCGGAGTTTTCTTGTAGTCTTATTTTAATTGATCTTATTTCATCGTCTAACATTTGAACGCTATATATCCAGTCTTCTGCGTTTACCAAAGAAACTGAAGCGGATGGCTGCTCTACATTTCTACTGAGAGCATCTACATGCCGCATTTTGTTTCCCGGTCTGTGTTCTATCTCAAAATCATATTCTTGTATAGCAAGACATCAGCGTGAAATACGCGGTAATAAGTCTTTTTAATAAAGGATAATTAACGGCTTAACTGGCAAGGAAAAGTAACTAGGGAAGGAATATAATAATAATAATAATAATAATAATAAATGCTTTTATTGGCTAATCCATAATACATACATAAGTGTATATACATAATTTAAAGACATATATATACGTATATACATAATTTAATTCAAAATATCTTTGGGAAAGCCAAAGACACTTGTTCTTCCATCCGCCCCAGAAAATCAATAATTATACTGTAAACGCACATATCAAATTCTGTAAATACATATGCACACAACAATAATAGATATATAAATTCATCACTCCTGACATTGGAAACATGATTAGATGTTCAGGTGTTCTGCTCTTTGACCAAAAGCCGTTTTAGGTTGTATTTGAATGAAACTATATATATATATATTATAATTGAATAAATTTGGTAGTAACGACCGACTAGTTGACGAACAAAATAAATTTTGATGACGGGGTTTCGGTCAATTAAATGAACAACGTGTTCCTCTTAGTTCACTCTTTTATTTATATCGATATTTCGGAGCTGTTTTTCTCCTTCATCAGGATCTACAAGATTCATACAATGCAAACTCTTACTATTTACTTTAGAAAAATACTTACAAAATAATGAGGTTACGTTAGGTAAGTTGAAATTAACACATTGTTTAAGTCTTCTGCTGTCGTGAATACACAGTTTATCAGGTAAATATAACACTTAGAAGATTTCTCCGTTGGTTTAAATTAAAATTGTAAAAGGACTAAACACATGATTGCACAATTTAAAACGTTTGATGTCGTTAAGTCAATATGGCGTACAAAATGGCGGAAGCCTTACTATAAGTAAACATAATGGAGTAAAATTCCCTATTTTAATTTTCAAGAAGAACAAGAATGAAAGCGCGGTTAATTTAAATTGGATTCTGATAGGTTATTTGTTCGAAATTTGTTTTGTAAATGAAGTAAGTAGGAGTACATGTTGCTTAAATGTTTAATGTCAGATTTTGCATTCATGGCCTTAGGTTCTTGTTGTATGTACAACATTTCTAAAAAAATACGATTATGTTGGTTATTTTCTCTGGTTAAAATTTTGACATCTTCATAATTGATGGTATGTTTTTTGCTGGAAGAGTGTGCTGCTAATGCACAGGAATTATTTTTGCTTTTAATTTTGGTGTCACTTTTATGTTGGGTGATTCTAGATTTTAATTTTTGTGAAGTCTGACCTATATACACTTCGACACAACTGCTGCAGGGTATTCTATAAATGACGTCACTATTGTCTAATAGTTCTAATTTGTCTTTACAATTTGTCATAATATTGTTAATTCGAAATGGGTTACTTGAGGCTATAATGACATTACTATTGTTAGCTTTAATAATTTTAGAAATTTTGTAAGTTATTTGCTGTATGAAAGGTAAAGATCTGTAAATTTTAATTTCTGTTGGATTGTGTTGACGGTTGTTGAGTGTTTGTGTATTAGACTGGTCAGGGGTGGTGAAAATTAATTTTTTGATAAATGCTACTGGGTATGAGTTTTCTATCATAAGACTGTATAGGATTTGTAAGTTTTTTTCATACAGAGAGGGATGTGAAATTTTTTTTATCCTGTTTTTTAAGGCTAGGACTAAATTCACCTTCATTTTTATGGGATGGTTGGAGTGAAAATTCATAAATCTTCCAGATGCCGTAGGTTTTCGGTACCAGTCAGTGATAATTTTGTTATCATTATTTGTTCTTATGACTTTGGTGTCTAAGAAGGGTACACTTTGGTCTTCTGGGTTCTCATCAGGACAGTATAACCAAGGTGTAAGGTGTTGACACTTGGAGATAAACAACAACAAATGAAGCAACCGACCAGGAGATCGAATGTACATTTGTCACAACAACTGAGAAGACCCCCAATTCGGGAGCAACTTCCAGTATAGCAACGGAGGCAAACAAGGTCAACCTGCGTTACTTCAAGAAAAGCGAGGAATATATATATATATATATAATATATATTTTGATGACGGGGTTTCGGTCAATTAAATGAACAACGTGTTCCTCTTAGTTCACTCTTTTATTTATATCGATATTTCGGAGCTGTTTTTCTCCTTCATCAGGATCTACAAGATTCATACAATGCAAACTCTTACTATTTACTTTAGAAAAATACTTACAAAATAATGAGGTTACGTTAGGTAAGTTGAAATTAACACATTGTTTAAGTCTTCTGCTGTCGTGAATACACAGTTTATCAGGTAAATATAACACTTAGAAGATTTCTCCGTTGGTTTAAATTAAAATTGTAAAAGAATGTTTGTTGACGGTTGTTGAGTGTTTGTGTATTAGACTGGTCAGGGGTGGTGAAAGTTAATTTTTTTTTTTTTTTGATAAGTGCTACTGGGTATGAGTTTTCTATCATAAGACTGTATAGGATTTGTAAGTTTTTTTCATACAGAGAGGGATGTGAAATTTTTTTTATCCTGTTTTTTAAGGCTAGGACTAAATTCACCTTCATTTTTATGGGATGGTTGGAGTGAAAATTCATAAATCTTCCAGATGCCGTAGGTTTTCGGTACCAGTCAGTGATAATTTTGTTATCATTATTTGTTCTTATGACTTTGGTGTCTAAGAAGGGTACACTTTGGTTTTCTGGGTTTTCTTCTTCTATGGTGAATTTTATGTATTTATCATAGCTGTTAAAGGTGGTTAGTATTTCTTGGGATTTCCCTGATGGAATAGCACAGATGATATCATCAACGTATTTTTTCAGGAAAGGTACGGAGAAA
>CATVHZ010000023.1:0-11611 GCA_958336345.1 Dorcus parallelipipedus | reverse complement strand
CCCTACTTTGCTACGTTAAGGGGAAATATTTGTGATATTATGATTGGTTGGTTGGCAGTCGCCTTCCGACCATGCGGCTATTGAAAACCACCAACATTAGTTGCTTAGAGCTATCTCTGTTCAACACATTGAGAAAGAACGATAATAACTCTCGCGTGTCGGTGGTTCCGTCATCATGAGCAACTTACTAAGCTGCGTTCGGTTATAATGTTGGTATATTCAACGGATTCAGAAATACACATACATGTAATGAAATTCATTATTTTATTTATTTAAATTGTAAACATGGGTAAATTAAACTCCATTAACAAGAAGGTCACATATAGGAAAAGAAAAATCGGCGGTAAATATGTAAATGTAAAAATGTATCTACATATATTTTTTCGAAAATTGTTAAAAAATGTTGATAATTAAGTACATGACAAATATCATGACGCGAAGTGACTGTTTTTTATTTGCAGAACGTAAAAGTCTTTTTGCGCTGGCGTCACATTGTGCGTCACATCATTTGGTGTCATCCAAACGCCAGTGTCGTTTATAATGTACTATAAGGTAAGCAAAGTGTCTTTATCGACCTCGTTTGCTTGCTCATAAATGGTACATAAATAACTATTAAATCCAGAATGTACAAATATTTCGCATCTTGCAATTTTTGATTGAACAAAAGGCCACAGTTTAAGAAAATATCATAAAGGTTTATTTCTTTTGAAGCCGGTATGAAGTTGGCAATAATTTTCAACAATAAAAAAAAATTCTAAAATAATACCAAAACAGTTTCAGTATTTATGTATTTATTATAACTTAAAATGAATATTTTTAGAAATTGATTCGAAATTGACCTATCAAGTAATGTTGCGCGAGGCGTACTCAACTTCTACAAAAATGACAGCGTTGTCTTATTTTTCAATCAAATCTTTTTAGACGAAAATAATCTATCAATAAGGGGCTTTTGATAGTGTAAAAACAAAAAGGGATATATTTTTTGTTCGGCCACAATTAAATCTTAAACTTTAGTTACGCAGGACACGCGCTTCGTTTTTCTCAAAAATGACAGCGTTGTCTTATTTTTAAATCAAATAAATCAATAAGAGGCGTTTAGTACTGTAAAACAAACATTGTGTATCTTTTTATTTTCAATTACATTACAACTTATTTTGAACAAGTTGTCAAATTACCTTAGATTTTCGATGTCCTGGAGAATGCGGAATGAAAGTTTAAGATTTTATTGTGGCCGAACAAAAAATATATCCCTTTTTGTTTTTAAATTATCGAAAGCCTAGTTATTAATAGATTATTTTCGTCTAAAAACATTTGATTTAAAAATAAGACAACGCTGTCATTTTTGAGAAAAACGAAGCGAGAGTCCTACTGTACGCGGAGCTAAAGTTTAAGATTTAATTGTGGCCAAACAAAAAATATGTCCCTTTTTGTTTTTACAATATCGAAAGCCCGTTATTAATAGATTATATTCGTCTAAAAATATTTGATTGAAAAATAAGACAACGCTGTCATTTTTGAAGAAGTTGAGTACGCCTAACGCAAAATTACTTGATAGGTCAATTTCGAATCAATTTCTAAAAATATTCATTTTAAGTTATTGAACATTACTTAATTAGTAGATTTCTATACTAATATATAAATACTGAAACTGTTTTGGTGTAGTTTTAGATTTTTTTTAATTGCTCAAAATTATTGCTAACTTCATTTGAACTTTTTTTTGAACTCTATTTAAATGTACATTTTTATATATTTACTATTTCGCTTCTAATACACATAAGTTGAGTCGAACACAAATTTACAAAAAAAAGAAAAAAACGTAAGTGTCCCACTTCAAATTTTAAGGAGTGCATTTAAATTAATAACGAGAAAAAGGAGTTGATGCAAAAGTTAGTTACACAAAATAATGTTTTCGAAGTGAAATGCGTCTCAAATTTTTTCTTAAGTTTAATCAACGAAGAATGCCAGACGCGAAAGTTCACACAAAAAAGTTGTACGTCAGAATAGGCAAGACGATGATTCTATAAAAATGTAATTTTCCTAATGAAGTAATTTAGCCGGCTAAAAGTAGCTTTTTCTCCAACTGTGGAAAAAGCCGTACCTTTGAATACTATTTAGAGATAGTGAAGTTGATCTTTTCTTGACTAACAAGAAATGTACTTGTTGCTAGACCTCAGTGTATGTATAAATAAATATTAAATTACCAAAAACATACTGGAAAAGGCAATGCACAAACTTAAATATGTTTAAATTACCCGCCTTAATCCTATCTGAGATCATGCGCAATAACCGCTAAAAAATCGGAACGCAAAATATATTCTCAGGCCGTGAAAAAAGATCACGTGATTGTCTATTTTGTTACCGCCCCTAGCTCTTAAGGTGGGGAGAATATATTCACGCCTTGCAGAAATAATTCACTAAAAACATACAAATCGGGCGACTTCATAACTTATTTATGGTTACATATTTTTAAAAGCTGTTTTCACTGATTTGTTAACAAAACTTCAATCTACAAAGTGACCAACGCGTTTTTCAAAATTCCATCTGGAAGTATTTTTACTATCGCTGTAAAGTTCAACTACAATTTTTCAATGTTAATTATTTTTTTCTTAATTACCAGATGATGATAGAGAAATTTCCTATGGTCACTTTGTAGTGCTAGTTGTCAGGTATATAGGAAAAAAAAATGAATTAATTATATTCAGAAATAAAGTCTCTATGAATTCGCCCGTTTTAATGGTTTTCGTATATGGAGTTATTTCGTAAGATTGCTCTTAAGTCGTGTTAGCATCGTTAGATACGCATCAATTATTATAAAATGTCGTTTTCGATAAAAAAAATCTATGAAACCTAATTTTTATAAAGAAGTAAGTAATTAAACGACGCTTGTTGATCACGTGTGCACCGCCATTTTTTCGGAAACTTTAGCGCCTCTACCGGCAATGTTATTTGCCAATTCACGCGGTAGAATTTACTGGAAAATATTTTCCCTGCAAACATTCCGAAGTAGTTCCGAATCCGGCCACCAGATGGCTCTGAATTTCTGTCGCGTTTCGAATTTCATCATTCGTCAATTTTAAAGCGTTAATGATTCTTAATTTTCCCTCACAGATTCTGAATTAGTTTTGAATCAAGCCGCTAGATGGCACTGATTTTCTGAACGCAACGTCGAGTTAATTCCGAACGAAGCCGACAGATGGCTCTGATTTTTGGACGCCCCTGAGTCCGTCGTTTCGTCTTTTGTTTTCCGTTTCCATATTGTGAAATGTCAAGTCAACGTTTTCGGATTTCCGCTCAAAGATTCTAATTTGTTTGTGAATGAAGTCGGTCGCTGAATGGCTTCGATTTTCTTAATGCAGTGTCGGGTAGGTTACTAGTGTTTTTGGATTTCCTTTCAAAAAAAGTTAACTAAATAACCCCGCCGGACGGCTCTGAATTTTTGGACGCTCAGAAATTCGTCGCTTCTTTCTTTTGTTTTTCATTTTGGGCGCCTCTACCTTGAGATTCCAAAATGTCGAGGTCTCTATGATCAAAGTTTTTGGATTTGCTTGCAGAGATTCTAAATTAGTACAAAATCGAGCCGCTAGATGGCAGTGATTTTATTAACGCAATGTCCACCGGATGATTAACGTTTCCGGATTTCGTTTTCGTTTTTCTTCTGTCTTTCGCTTTGTATCGTGATATGTCAAGAAGACATTTTTTGTTTTCTTTTCAAAGATTCTAAATTATTTCTAAACGAAGCCGCCAGACGGCGGTGATTTTCTTAACGCAATGTCAACCGAACGACCAATGTCTTCGGAATTCCCTTCGAAAGAAGTTAGTTCTAAAATGAGCCGCGAGTTGGCTCTAAATTTCTGGATGTAGACCTCTCTGACGACCAGAAGTAACTCGAGAACCAATCGCGTTAAACCTGCGATGATGTGTCACGGTCGAGTTTACTGGAAAATTCAAAAATACATGCACGTATGAAATATTTCTATTTTTTTTTTATAAGATAAAGTAAAATTCCATATTCAATTGTTTTTTTTAATACCACCTTGGTAAGTATGTAGGTACAATTTTCAACTCAATCAAGTAGGCAAGCATTTATTTCCAACAACTGTTACTATATGAGAGTCACCTGAATGAATAATTATTGTTAAAAGTAACTGGCGTGTTATATCCTCATTAAAAAGATGAGAAGGGGGGAGGGGTGTATTTTTGTTCTTTAAAATCACTTATTCAAAAGTCACTAAATCAAACATGCTAATTAACTGGGCTCCTATTCTTATAAAACTTTATTTGGACATACACATTGTGGGTGCATTTGACATTACGTCAATTACGCTCGGGGCACGCTCTGAGCAGAATTGTGAGGGAGAGCGAATGCGCTTCAGTCATGCTTTTCATGCATTATGTCGAATGCACCCTGTATAAACAACTGCCAAATATCTTGTCAAGCTAATTCCGAGACATCCTGTATAATTGTATCACAAACTCTTTTAAACGGACACTAAATGGCGCACAAACACTTAACGGAATAATAATAATACTATTTCGCAGTCTGCGAAACGTTAAGTGTTTATGCGCCATTAATGGTGGATTTCACAAACGTTACTTAAATTTAATCAAGCGTTAAAATAAACGTTGCCATGGTTACATGTTTGTGTTGAAGGTATAGGAATGATTATTCTTAATCGATTATTAAAGTTAAGTAACGTTTGTGAAATCCAGCGTTAGTGTCCGTTTAAAAGAGTTTGTGATACAATTTTCATCGGACAAGAACCAGCTTTAATTATTCTGTATAATATTGATTCACACAAGTGTTTGCTAATGTGATGCAATAGGGACCATGCACATGCCTGCGTTCAGCGACGCCTGGCGGTGATTTATGCATTAGTGGTAGGAAAACATTGTTTTTAGGTTAATACACCTGTGACACGTTGAAGCGACGTTATTAACGTCACTCTGTAATTTTTAATTTTGCAATTATAATGGATGTTGAAATATATTTTAAAATCTTGTTTATGTAAGTGGACGACCAGCTGGTAGTGGTAGTGGCGCAGTCACCCTATGCATAACTTCAATAGCCGAGCGAAAATTTTGGTATTTGCGGAAGAAATTTTGCATGGCATTGATGGTCAATAAAATTTTTGGTTGTGCGGAGATTTGTTGTTATTTCTTGTAATTGTATTAAAAATATTTAGGGCTTTTTCTAAATTTACTCAAATCTTGCAACAAGTTTTATCGTTTGATGATCAGTACAATTTCTAAATATGCAAAATTTATGCAAATCCTGCGTGGTGTCACTAATAGATGTGAAAATATATTACAAATTGAATTCTATTGTTTATGAGCACAGTATTTCAGAAAACACATCAGAAGATCGGCAGTTGATTATTGTTGGACATGGGCGTTTTCCGTTATTTCTAAATTTTTCCTTTCAAACACAGTGGATTTTAAATGCATGACCTCCGTACACAAATTTATGGAAATTTGCCTAACTGGAACGTATTCTTCACTCTTTTTTGTTCTTTTACACCCATTTGTATAAATAAAATGGGTAACGAGAGTAACTCATAGAATTAATGTAAAAGTGCTATAAATTAAACAAAAATCTGAGTACAAACCTCAATTTAAGAAACATCACTAATATAATCAGTCTTTTAATAGAATTAACACAAAGTATTCCAGTTAAATAGTATAAAACATGTTCCACATGCATTTGACATGAAGTCTGTCTGATGATTGGTCGGGGCTATTGTTTAAATTGACTTCTTCACATGAAACGCATACCATCAGTATCCTGACCGTAAATGTATTCACAATACCAAGACTAACCATCCGTTAATCATCAACCGCATTTGAAACTGGCCTACATTTGTTGACTTGCTTTCCGACTTCTCATGAAATTCTTCAAACTTTCATTTCATCTGAGTCTCCTGCACATTTTTCGAATAGAGTACGTTGTACGTAATGACTAATCGATATTGAAATCTATGAATCACTTTCAAAACGGCATACAAACTTAAATGTTTCAATCCATATATATTTTCTTGCTACTGTCTGGATAATTGTAAAATTTAATTTAAAGTTGGTTCTTGTCCGATGAAAATTGTATCACAAAATCTTTTAAACGGACATTAAATCTCGCACTATACACTTAACGTTTCACCGTCGTTCGACAGCTTCGTCAGAAGTGAAAAAATAACACGTTGTCAAAATAAACAAGGTTGTCAACGGAAACTGAAAAGGTAAAGAATCGAGAAAACTAGAAAATGTATCGTTTAAACTCGCAAAATCTGTACGTTTGTTAATAGAATTCGACGACATTTTTATTTGACACATTTCTATAAAACGTCTTTTAAAAATATTAGACTCATAATATAAAATATTAGTGTTTTCAAAATCAAAATTATGGTTATTTTCTAACGAATGTTCAACAAGCATTGAATGATTTTGATTATTTTTTTTTTTTTTTTGGATATGATATTTATGTTGATCTAGACGTTTTTTTAAATTTTGACAAGTCAAAATTTAAAAAAAAAAACGTCTAGATCAACATAAATATCATATCCAAAAAAATAATCAAAATCATTCAATGCTTGTTGAACATTCGTTAGAAAATAACCATAATTTTGATTTTGAAAACACTAATATTTTATATTATGAGTCTAATATTTTTAAAAGACGTTTTATAGAAATGTGTCAAATAAAAATGTCGTCGAATTCTATTAACAAACGTACAGATTTTGCGAGTTTAAACGATACATTTTCTAGTTTTCTCGATTCTTTAAATAAAATATAGATCTGTCAATTTTTAACATTTATTAAAATAAAATATTTATTATGGTTTAAAATAAAAAAGGGGAAAAAAAAATCAATTTACCTTTTCAGTTTCCGTTGACAACCTTGTTTATTTTGACAATGTGTTATTTTTTCACTTCTGACGAAGCTGTCGAACGACGGTGAAACGTTAAGTGTATAGTGCGAGATTTAATGTCCGTTTAAAAGATTTTATGTAAAATTTAATATTCTTCCTGTTACTATAACTCTTATGACAATTTACAGTTGTAGTACATAATAAGTATTTGATCTTCGGGTATGAAATTAATTACAAAATTCAAGTTCAAATGCACATTGGGCATTTGAAATGACAAATGTACATTTGAACTGTCATCATACTTCACTCGTGTTTTCATACCACTTATGCAAAATATGGCCATTGGTGGCGCTGTCATCGCATGTGCAAGGTCCCTATAGCGGGCGAAGCGAAGGTTTCGTGCAGTTTCGTGTTTTGCGATGCTTTTGCAAATGCAAATCTGAAGTGAAGTAATCTGTCAACTGTCAAGGGGATCCACTTAAGGATCACAATGATTATGTTCTATAGAGTATGTAGCGTCGTTCCACTTGTATTATTTCATTATTTGGTCTTAACGGCGAGAGAAGTGGAACGGTTTTTGTGTGCCCTTCTCACGAACTTGTTCAGAGATTCTGTTGTGTTTGTTTTCAAGAGAATATTGCTACGGTAAAACGGAAAACAGTAATTAAGTTTAACTGCGTCCAAAATGCAAAATGCTTGGTTAACTTTTCTATTACATATTTTAAATTCGCGCCGTCATGTGTGATGTCTTACGCCGACCCAGGTTCATTTTGTGGGCGATGTGATCGCTTTCCTAGCCTCGTATCCAGGTGTCTATTATTATTGTTCTGATCACAGACCTTAACACTGTTAACATTGTTAAGGACTCCCCACACCGACGCGAAACTTTCGCGACGCAAACTTTCCGCTGCGAAAAATTCGCCGGCAGCGAAACTCAGTATTCACACTGTGATAAATGAAGGTCTTGTAAGTTGTTTTAATTAGTTTATTTAACAGGTAACACATTACATAGACATTGCATCATATAACGTGTATCTTATCTGGTAGGTTCGTATGTACTATATGCGCATGTTCATGAGGGTATCCATGTAGTAGGTGGCGTACACCGCAATATAGATTTAGTGGCGGGAACATTTAAACTATACTTATGACACACACCAACGCGAAAGTTTCATAGTGCTCACGCGATTTTTCCGCCTGTATATGGACTAAGATATACTTTGAAAGCCTGCTACAGTTTTTTTTTTTCGATTGAACATACGGTATTTAAAAATATAAGCAAACCTACAATTTTCTTTTAGCTCTAACCCTCTCTGCTCCCAAACCTTGTCCTTTTTCCTCACATTTTGCAGTCTTCATGACTTAAGTCGTAAATGATAGGATACAGCTTAACAATTTCGATTAGTTTTTCTATTTTACGCCATTTTTAATATACTGCTGCATTGCCGCGACCGTTGCGGAATCCGCGCGTCCCGGTGTGAGCAGGTCCATATACCGCCGTGTATATTGGTCCGCTGCGGTTTCGCAACAGCAGCGGCAGCGAAAGTTTCGCGTCGCTGTGTGGAGTCCTTTAAGTGGTCTGTGGTTCTGATCGTTGTGAGCGTTATGTGGAACAATGCCACCGCTACTTTGATCATTTTGATCGTTAAGTGGAACCTAGTGATGTCAATATTGTAACTACCGGGTAAAAAGTACCCGTTACTCGGCGAGATCCGAAGTAAAGGGTAGTCGATACAAAAAGTACCCGGTACTGAGATGGAGCGGCGGTTCTGCGATAAGATTTGATATCGCGTTACAGCCGTTACAGGTATTTGGTAACTACTATCGTGTCTAGGACGCCTCGGTACTCGGTATATGAATATCGGGCGTAAATTCGGCGGCGCGCATACGTAGCACAGAAAATGTATGTTGTAGATCAGTCGAACGGTCCTTAATGGCTAGAAGTAACAATGTGCGTGCTTATTTCTGTACCTCAGAGCCAGACTATATTAAGTCTAAATATTGCTGTTAGGCTAATATGATAAGTAACATACATTTTCAGCCTAATTTTATTACATACTTTTCGGTTTGTATTTATCTTAAATATAACATATATAGGTTTAAAAAATTATGATAAATATTGTCCGCCCAATAGTCAAATTTGTATTAATTAAAACTTTAAACCGCTCTACCGTAAGATCGTGTTTTGGACTAAACCTAGTCTGGCTCTGAGGTATAGATTTATAGATGTTAGATTTTTTAATAGTGGCGGCTAGTAGGGAACAGCAATATTTATACGTCGTGACTGCATTATGTGTAATGTATGTACAGTTGCGGACAGAAAATTTTGGATGTCACTGTCATTTCACTGACGTAAAAGTTGAGGAATTCCTATATGTATACGTCAGATGAGTGACAGTGACATCCGAAATTTTCTGTCCGCAACTGTACACGTTTTGCCGTTATGAGTTTGAATAGGTTTTTATGCTATAAATTAATAAGACAGAATATAATAATGAATAAATGATAAATAATTAGTGTATTCGTCCATATCCGTGAAGCATGACTCGCTTCTATATGCATCTGAACTTCGGTAGATGGGTAGTAGTAGGTACTAGGTAGATGTATTGGTTATTACCGGATCGGTACTTTGTATCGGGTACAAAGTAACGGGTACTTATTTAAAAAGTACCGGGTACCCTTATTACTCAAAAGTACCTGTATTTGACATCACACTGGAACCCATGTGGAACCTACTTCTGGGGCCCGTTCAGGAACTGTATCGCGAGAGCGCTTTGGGCGTTTAAAATGAAAAGCAAAATGTATAAAATCACTTACTTGAGAGAGAAAGAACATTACCCAGAGCACGCTCTTTTTAGTCGGAGCGAGAGCACTTTGGGCGTTTAAAATGAAAAGCAAAATGCACAACATCATTTACACGAGAGAGAAAGAATATTACTTAGTGCGCGCTCTTTTTAGTCGGAGCGTTATTCCTGAACGGGCTCCTGGGGTGCGTTCAGGAATAACGCTCCGACTAAAGAGAGCGCGCTCTATATACTCTTACAGCGTTCAGAAAAAGTTTAATCGCACTCCAGGTAATCAGCTTTATGAGTTCAGAAATAGATAGAGTAAATGCTTGGAGCGCGTCCTTCCATACTCGGTCTAAACTTGGTACAAGTGGACAAAACCGTAATTGAGGTTATGTTGAGGTAATCATCCCGACGCAATTCAAGTTTAAAATGAACGCAAACAATGTGAGTACAAAGTTTCTTTACTTTTCTTTAAACCACTTATTATTATTACGTCTTCTGTATCTGTATCTATATCTGATTCATCATTTTCAAACAATACTATTTACACTATCAATACAATACAATTTGCAATTGCAATTACAGCTGCAAATCTTTGGTCACGGCTCATTTTTCAGTTTTGATAGATATAGGTTATTGTTTCAGTCACCAATGACACAACTAACTTCAGTTAACTTTTACCGTTCATAAATACTTGAAGAGGCAGTGTAATTCTTGACGTTAAGGGTAAACACTCTGGGAGCAAACGCACAAAGTACTCTCACTGTACCTGAACGCACCCTTGGGGTGAAAACTGAAAAATGAGCCGTGACCAAAGATTTGCAGCTGTAATTGCAATTGCAAATTGTTTTGTTGATAGTGTAAATAGTATAACGTTGTTGGAAAATGATGAATCAGATATAGATACAGATACGGAAGACGTAATAATAATAAGTGGTTTAAAGAAAAGTAAACAAACTTTGTACTCACATTGTTTGCATTCATTTTAAACTTGAATTCTGTCGGGATGATTACCTAAACATAACCTCAATTACGGTTTTGTCCACTTGTACCAAGTTTAGACCGAGTATGGAAGGACGCGCTAAAAAGAATTTACTCTATCTATTTCTGAACTCATAAAGCTGATTACCTGGAGTGCGATTAAACTTTTTCTGAACGCTGTAAGAGTACATAGAGCGCGCTCTCTTTAGTCGGAGCGTTATTCCTGAACGCATCCCTGGTGATGCATGTTGATCACTTGCGATCTGTCAAAGTGACATTTGCTGATCATCTGCAATTCAAGAAACGGCGACTAAAGTTCGCCGGCCAAGATGAGTCCGCGACGTGTCTTCATTTAAATAAATCCCGGCTCTGGCCCTTCATTCTTCCCTGGAGTTAGACTCACAGAACACATTAAAGATACTAGTATACAGAGCCGGAATTTATTTAAATGAAGACACGTTGCGCACTCATCTGGCATTAAAGATACTAGTATCTTTAATGTGTTCTGTGGTTAGACTCAAGTAATGATAAGTCCTCAAAGCGGCTAGGGCGAAATCCCGCGAAAGCAAAATGGGCGCAATCGTGTCAAAAATATCTCTGGTTCTATTTGAAATGTGCAACGAATTATTCGTGGGGGTATCCGCGGGGCCGGCCGGCCTCGTCGTGCTCACCCGCCACGGCCAGGCGACCTAGAACTTGGTGAAGAGCATCTTTGTGACATCGCTCACCGTCGCCTGCCTGCTGTACGTATTCCAAAGCAGCGAGACGGTCGAAGCTTCGCCGGACAAGGTCGTTTTCATCACTTGTGTGAACTTGGCAGCCAACCGTCAGCAGCCGAATGCGTAGTAAGACGTGAAAACGCAGGCCGTTTTACACTGTAGAAACTGGCATCGATTTCGGATTTTCACTCGTATTTCATGAAATACACCCTCCCGCAATATAAAATCAAGACAAGGACTTAAGACAATCCAATATAATAACA
>CATVHZ010000022.1:0-63357 GCA_958336345.1 Dorcus parallelipipedus | reverse complement strand
AAACCGTCAACTAGTCCTTGGTCCAGTCCTCTTTGGGTAGTCCCGAAGAAAGCCGACGCTTCCGGGAATAAGAAGTGGCGTGTTGTAATAGACTATCGCAAATTAAATGAAAAAACGATAGGTGACGCTTATCCCCTTCCCAACATAGAAGACATACTAGACCAACTTGGACACGCACAGTATTTTACGACTCTAGATCTCGCGAGCGGGTTTCATCAAATTCCTTTGGATCCCCAAGACAGAGCAAAAACGGCTTTTTCGACAAACAACGGACATTACGAATTTAATCGCATGCCCTTCGGTTTGAAAAATGCACCGGCCTGTTTCCAACGAATGATGAATTCCGTCTTAATCGGACTAACTAACACCCAATGCTTCGTGTATTTAGACGACGTCGTAATTTATGGTTCCACGCTTGACGACCACAATAGAAAACTAATCAATATCTTCTCTAGACTTAGACAAAATAACCTAAAACTTCAACCTGACAAATGTGAATTCCTTAAAAAATCTTGCGAATATCTAGGCCACGTAATTTCAAATACAGGTGTTCAACCAAATCCGAAAAAAATCGATTGTATAAAAAACATCTCCCGACCCAAGAATCCTAAGGAAATAAAAATATTCCTAGGCATGACAGGTTATTATCGGAAGTTCATAGAAAATTATTCTACTATCGCAAAACCATTAACGTCTTTATTAAAAAAGGATTCCGATTTCATCTGGTCCACAGAACAAGAAAATGCATTCGAAACCCTAAAACGAAAACTAAGCGAAAAACCTTTATTACAATATCCCGATTTCAGTCAACCCTTTATCCTAACTACAGACGCGTCCAACGTAGGTATAGGAGGTGTACTTTCTCAGACTAAAGACGACAATGACTTACCAATCGCGTATTACTCGAGAACTCTAAATCAAGCCGAACAAAATTACTCTACTACCGAAAAGGAACTTTTAGCCATAATAAACTCAGTAGAACATTTCAGACCTTACCTATACGGCAAAAATTTTACGATATTTACAGACCACCGACCCTTACAATGGTTGTTTAATTGTAAAAATCCATCATCGCGATTATTAAGATGGAGACTTCGGCTTAGCGACTACCAATATGAAATTAAATATAAGCCAGGTCGCGTAAATTCTAATGCTGACGGACTTTCTAGACTCGTATCCGAATCACTTAATATAAATTTCGCGGCAAATGAAAACCAAACCTATCAAGATTTCATAGATTATCGTCGTAAAACTCAATCCATAACACACTACGAAACAATTAACACATCCCCGACGAAAATTAAAGAAGCGCTAGTTCTCATTTGGTCTCAAGATTTAGATGAATCAAATCAATATTCCAAATTTATAACCGAAAACTTCGATATTTCTAATTTAACGCCTACAATTAATGACGTATTGACTATCAAAAACAAAAATCGTGTTATTCATTTAATCTTTCCTATAAATCTACATTTTGATAAAATTGAATATAAAAATTTATTCGAGTGTTTGAAAAAGCTTCGATCTACAATTAAAAATAATTCCTTCACTATAGCCTTACCGAAAAATCCAAGTCACGTTAAAACTGATATCGTCTTTGAAATGCTAAAATATACATTCCCGAATAATGAAATAAAAATTCTTAACGCAAATCGCGTGACACCCAGCGATCAGACAGAGATAAAACAAATACTCGAAGAAAATCACAACAGTAAATTATCTGGTCATTCTGGTTTTAATAGAACCTATTCTAAAATCAAACAAAACTATTTCTGGCCTTCAATGAAATCTGACATTAAACGATACATACGAAATTGTGAATCATGTCAAATTAACAAAACTAATTTTAAACCTACAAAACAGCCGATGGAAATCACTTCCACCTCTCACAAACCTTTCGAAAAATTAGCGATCGATATCGTAGGACCATTACCTATCACAGAATCAGGTAACCGCTTTATTCTAACCGCACAAGACGACCTAACAAAATTTTGTTTTGCGGAACCGATACCTACTCACGACTCCTCGACCGTTGCAAAGGTTTTAACAAAATTTATGACGCAATTTGGAATACCGACTAGTATTCTTTCCGACCAAGGTGCTGACTTTATGTCTCAATTAATTAAAGATCTGACAAATCTATTCAAAACAAAACATATCTCTACCACACCTTACCACCCGCAATCTAACGGAGCACTCGAGAGGTCACATCTCACGTTAAAAGATTATCTCAAACATTATATTAAACCTAACCAAACTGACTGGGACGATTATATACAATTTGCGATGTTCAGTTACAACACTTCCATTCATCGTACTACCAAATTCACCCCATATGAGTTACTTTTCGGACACAAAGCATACTTACCGTCATCAATTATACAAGAACCAAAATTTCATTATACTTATGACGATTATATTAGATCTCTGCAATACAAATTAAACCACTCTTTTAAAATTGCTAGAGAAAACATTTTAGAAACTAAGGAGAAATCAAAAGTATCCTATGATAAGAAAATTAATCCTAAACAATTTAATGTAGATGACATGGTATATATTTATAACAAACAATTACGACCGAGGCTATCTAAGAAATTGATGCCGAATTTCAGAGGTCCTTACAAAATAACTAAAGTTCACCCTAATCAGACAGTTGAATTATTAATAAAAAATAAAAGAGTGAAATATCACACTAATTTGCTGAAACATTTTGTTTCAGATGCAACTACTTAACTATATCTTATTCCTTCTACTCCCAATTTTCACACTCTCACATCTCTATTCCATTACATCCTACACTAAATCGAGTGGAATGTTTTTCAATAATTTAGGCACCGCGCGAATTTCGAACACCAAATTAACTCTATTAACACATTTTAATATTACTCATTTAAACAAGGCAGCTTCGACGGTGACACATTTTTACGAGAAATCATTAAGCCTATGCACTACAGTTCAAAGAGATTCAAAGTACGTGTATACTCAAACAAAGACGATCACTGCATTTCATTGCGAACAATCTTTGAAAATTATTAAAGACCAAATCGACGAGATAAATAGTAAAACAGATACCTTAACGCATATGATAGGAACAAACCTACTACGCAAACGACGCGGCATTCTCGATGGCGCATCATACATTTTAATTGGCTTTTTGGAATTCCGGACGCTGGAGACGCACAGTATTATACCGATAGCATAAATGCCCTAATTAATGGTAATAAACAAACTCAAGCTCTATTAAAATCACAAATTCAAGTAGTTTCAAGCACGATTAAAAATTTTAACGCATCTATAATGGCATTGAAACAAAATGAAAACCAAATGAATGAAAATATTGCCTTAATCAATAAATTGTCAAAGAAACTTAATAACCGTTTAGATTTCCTTCAATTGGAGAGCACTGTAACGCGACAGATTACCATGCTGTCAACATTAACGAATAAAGTATTAAACGAATTCGATAATTACATTAATTCTGTCAATTTAGCTAAGCATGGAATTCTTTCACCACAAACGATCACACCAAAAATATTATACGATGAGCTATCTCATTATAAAGGCGAATATGAATTACCAATACCTTTCGAGTACCGAAATATACACATGCTTTATAACTTATTAGAAATTCAAGTTATTTCCAATGATGATATTATAATCTTTGCTGTCAAAATTCCAATGGTCGAAAGGACAATTTTCAACTTATACGAACTCATTCCATTACCGATACAGCATGGAAATAATTCCATTTATTCCTATATTGAACCGAACCAATCTTACCTTCTTTTATCCCAGAGCAAAACCTACTTTTCCTTTATGAAAGGCTTAGCGAGCTGCATGGAAATGGCAAATCGACAACACGTATGCAGGGATATCAACACGCATAAGAAAACCGATCACCCAACGTGCGAAATACAACTTATGTCCACACAGATAAAAACCATCCCGAATGATTGCAGAACAAGAAACATCAAAGCCGACATAGAAACTTGGAAGTACATCGGAACCAATCAATGGATCTACGTATTGCAACACCCTATTACTCTTACTCTCGTATGCAGTAACGATCATATCGAAGATGTTACAGTTCGTGACACCGGTCTCATTAACCTCCACGGTTCATGCAGAGGATACACAGATTCTTTTGTACTGGAAACCTCGACGTCCGTAAACGAAAATATTACCCACTACGTGCCGTCAATTAATATAGTCGAAGACGAATGCTGTTGGATCGAAAATAGACTGAATCGTTCAGAGCCAATTCAGTTGAAACCTATACGACTCTCCAACATCGACCTTTCCGAACTCAAGTTTGCAAGTAAAAAGTTGGACGACTTCGACGAGATCATCACAAAACAAATGAACGAATCCTACTACATTCATCCAACAAAGTGGTACACTATTCTACTATCCGCAACTGGTGCAATCATCAGCTTAATTATATGCATCAATTGTTGCCGATGGTGTGGATGTTTCAAAATGTTCCGAAGATTCTGCTGCTTTACGAAAAACCCCAGAAATGGAGAAGTCCTGCCTCCAATGATCAAGAACTTCGTCAACTGCACATTCGACTCCGATCTGCGATCGGAATACATCAACCGTTCTAGGGATGTCATCACGTATGACTCAAGAAGAGAACTTGCCCAAATGAGGACCGTTGGTATTATCGACGACACCGATGAGGACATCATGCCACCTCCAAGCTCACCACTATCTAGTCCACAGCCGTTCCGTTCTAGGAAAGCAACAGTTCCAATTTGAACCCGGCAATCAATGGATCCACCGGCTTCAAACCTAAGGGGGGAGGTGTTGTGTACCCATCACCTTATTATAGTTTAATTAGTTTTTAATTCATTTAATTAAGTAAATACATAATTCTATTTCTTTTTAATTAGATGTTAGATTAGAGTATGATCAAGTTTTATCCCTCGATTCTAGGTATTCTTATCTAATTTAAAATGCTACCCCAAACTACTGATGTTTACGTCTGATTTACGATTATTACGTTTACCTGCAGAGTCCGTGAGACTTTTGCTCAACTGTCACGTCATTTTTTTTATTACTTAAGAGATTTCCTGTATTTCTAGTAAGATATCGTCAATACCATTTGCATTCTTAATTTCAGCTCACAATAGCCAAAATTTCAGAAAGGATACTTTTATTACCTTCTTGAACATTAGTAGAAAACGTGCCTTTTGTAAAACCTAGATCCAAAATTGATTAGTATTCGCACATAGATTTCTATTGTTAAGAAAGGAAACTTCAAGATATCCAGGATATTTGTTACGTGTCGTAAACGATAAATATTATGTAGTCAGGCTAAGGGATGATGCAACGCAATCTGAGGTATCACGTACTCACCCCCACGCTGCATCATCGACGCTAAGGTTATAAAAACCACAACTCTTAGTTTTAAGGAACATTATATTCATTAACATTCAGACATTCATATAGACATTCAAATACATTCATTTTTCTACTTGTTCTTTTAATTTAATTTATTCGAATCACACTGATTCGACTCATTCATTTTATATTTCAAATTAATAAGTGTAAGTGTAGTGTAAAGAATTAAATAATAAGAAAAACGAAGTCTTTTCAATCCACCAAAAGACGGGCATACGACAGTTTAGGTCCAGTTTCTCAGTCACAGTTTAACTTTAATCTTCAGTTTATTTCTGTAGGAACAATTGCTTTTATAATTGGGAATATGGGAATAAACAGGAGTTTAAGGTTAAACTAGGACTGAGAGACTTTTGTTATGGAATCTGAGGTTTTTAACTGTGCCTCATCGATCGGCGATTAGCCAAAGAGGGCGCTTTTTAATAATGCTGGCAGGAGTATACCGCCGACTCATTTGCTATTATTATTACGTGCGGTTTCCTGAAGTATTCCCGCGCCGGAACAGATTACATCTTGCATACGTAATAACTATAACGTTAATTCATTACGGGGATCACGAATTTAGCCTCGGCGCGGCTTAAAATGCAACGCAACAACCAGAGCGCGACCGACTAACTACCAACTATTACGTTACGTGTGCATGCCCGCGCCCCAAAGGGGTTCGCGGTTTGCGACCTAGCTAAGGTCGTCCGAAGAAATTCATACTTTATTGCAGTGCGTTTTTTTTTTAATTCCAACCGTTTAACAATTTAATCGCTTGTTTATTTTTTTACTAAATTTCGAGCATTTTAAATAAAAACAAGTGTGCTCAGCTGGTGACATTTATTTTATTCAACTTTCCCATCCTTTGCTTTGGGGTTTCGTTGAAACCTCCTTTCTCCAAGAGCTTTGCCGGCGGTGCTGGAGAAACGTCAAAGTCACTCGCACAATTTGCTGTCCTTCAGGTAGGTAGCAATAGTTAATAGCTTTTTTGATATTTTGTCATTCATTCTTTTTTGATATTTTGTCATTCATTCTTTGATTTGAAGTTTTGAAAAAAGTCACAATTGATGATGACAGTTAACTTTCGTGACATTTACAGTTTTCTTTTGCTTTTTTTGCGAACGAAACGTATGGTAATTTCTATTTTGTACATTAACATTAATAAACATTATTATGTTTAGTTTCCTTCTTTTCCTTATCTTGGCGAAAAGAATCGAAAGCCGTTTTGAATTTGATCGTATTTTGTTTAGTTTTTGCATTTTTTGCTTATGATAATCCTCGTACACTGGGATTTTTTTAGTAACGTGGCAACATTGCCACCATTGTGATAGCGATAAGTAAAATATGGAATTCAATTGTTTTACCGATCGGCAAGAATCAATTTGATTTTTTTTCTGTTAATTAATTAAAATTTTCTGTTAATAAAAATTGCACGTTTTTAAATAGTGAAATTTTGAGAAAAATTGGCGTACATCCGACACCAGATTTTTTTCAATTTTTTTTATTGTAAAAATGGAACGTATCTTCCCTACCAATTGCTCGTTCATTTTTAAACCCAAAGATGGCGTTAAAATCATGAAAAATCGAACGCGAGAAACGACGAAATTTTTTGGTCAGAGGTGTACGGTCACTGGCACGTCTGAACAAAGCAAATAAATGCAGAAGTTGCAACTTTGTTTTGCAAGAATTATAAGAATGCACGTAATCGATTCGAAACGAGAAAAAAAATTGTGCGTATAGACAGAGTGCGGAAGTCTCATTTTCGACACTTCTTAAGTTATAAAAACTAAAGGGTTACTTCTTCAGCACGAGAAACAAAAGAAGGGGGGGGGGTAGCCTTGAACGATGGTCACTTCAGATGGACGCATACCATCCGCAATTTTTTTTTTCAAGGCCCAAGTGTCAAAGTATCCCGCTTGCTATATTCATCATTTATCTTATTCATCCGGCAATTTGCTATTTCAAATGTTTCTCCGTAGAGAGAGGAAGAGTGTTCGTGAAATGCGTCCAGCGCCATCTGTCGATCTCAAGAAAACTCGACCTTCTTCGCCATTCACTATTCTGTGTTTCTTTTACAAAATTTGCAAATTTTCAATTTTTTTCTCCTAATCGTTCGTCTTCCTTTCATATAAAGCGTGCGTCCAAAAAAATCCGTTATCAAGAAGGCTCTGAACTCGCTTTTATTTTATAACGGCACGTCGTAGCTTAGTGCGTATGTCGCAAGCTTGAACAACTGCGAACTGTCAACAGCGTCAACTGTCAAAGGCTTTGTTTACACCTTCGAGGTATTTGCAATAAAATTGCGTTTTATTGTCCATTTAGTAGAAAATCGTAATTAAATGGATAGGTTATGTTTGTAATAATCGACAGTCGTATGGTTTGACTTTGCAAAATTTGCATTTGACACAAGCCTACTTGATTGAACGGATTTTTTTGGACGCACTTTATTATTGATACCGAAATTCAAATTTTGAGATGAATTCTCTGTAAAATGCAGTCGAGTTCTATGTGAACTCCATGAAAAAATAATTGCATTTTCATAATTTGTTATTAAATATTCGATTACTGCTGCGTTTCTCTTTTGATTTTGTTTCATTTTCACGTTCAGTACAATCTTTCTCACTATTGCTCGCTTACTTTTATGATTTCCATCTTTATTAATTATTTTCTTTATTTTTATTTTTCCAAAAAGTTAAATGGAATTTGATACGTGGTAAAAAAAGGGGTTTTCGCGATATACGCTCAGCGCCATCTGTCAAGCTCCAAGAGAATTCGAATTACCTAATCATCGATTTTTTGCAATTCTTATTGAATTTCTTCCATTGTTTGGATTTTATTATTGATAACACACATTCAATTTCTACAGAGGAATTTGTACTTACTATAAAATGCAATCAGCGCTGCCATCTATCGATTTCTATGTGAACTCCACAAAAGAAAAATTCGATTTTTGTTTGATTTCTCAAGTTTTCTTTACTTGTCTTTCACTCTTTACTTTCAAACCATTTTCATTTCCTATGTAACGGTGCAACTCCTATTACTGTTTTTCTCTTCTTTATTCTGCCTTACAATATCTCCTTTTTCGTAAAACAGGGCTGATAGGTATATGGTTTTCAATAGTTCTTCTAATAATCTTTTTGACATTTTTAAGAAGAACGTCATTCTTCATTGTACTTATATCTGTAGATCTATTTTCTTTCTTATTGTGTCGCAGTCCTCGTCTTGGGCACCTTTGGTCCTGGTTCCTCAATTTCTTTCTTTCATTTCATTCCTCTTCCTTCCTTTCATATTCCTTATTCTTCCCTAAAATTTCCTTAAATCATCCTTATAGTCGTCGCTTGGTTCATTTCCGAATTTTTCCCTTTTCTCTCTTGCCCTTTTCACTTCTAATTTAACCTTTTGTTTGTTTTGTTGTGACGTAATGCTTCCTGTCTTGGGCATCAATAGACCTGTCGTATTTGGCCGTTCCTCATTTTTTTCCTTCACGTCATTCCTCTTACATTTTTCTACTTCCATCCTTTCATAGTTCTCATTCTTCCCTAAACATAGTCGCTTTCCGATTTTATCCCAACTACCCTTCTTTGCCTGCTTCACTTCTAATTTAACCACTTTTTTATGGGGAGACGAATAAAAGTTAAGAACATTTGAAAGATAGACTGCAGGTCTATGGATCGAATAGGAAAAGAAGAATGCGCAGTATTCCCGAAGAGAGAAACAGAAGAGCTTCTGAAAGTTGAAGAAGACATCGCCAAAGTTAACAAAATCGCAGGCATTTAGCAGGGAAGAAACCCTGGAAGACCACAAGACCAATGAGAGGATATCCTTAGCAGAAAGACGAGGAGACACAGGCGGGACTAACAGAAACTGGGGACATTTGAAAGAAAGACTGGAGAAACAGAAGAAATTCCGAAAGGCGGAGACATCTTCAAAATTAACAAAATTTTGCAGGGAAGAAACGTTAGAAGACCACTAGAAGAAGACCGATCAAGAAAAGACCAACGAGAGGACGGCCTTAGCAGAAAGACGAGGAGACGAGCTTTACCGATACGGCTATCGTAATAAATCTCAATTCATTTTTTAATTTTTAACTATGAAACCGTTCCGCGCAAAGACAATTTTTTTTGAAGGTTGCGAGCGCGGCGGCGGCGGCTTCAAGCGATCGTAAACTCCGAACGTCACCTTCGGCGACTTGTAAACTTCTAAGCCGCGCTTTGTCGTCGTATCACCGGGGGGATTAACGGCGCGACGAAATTTATTATCCCGCGCCTTAATAAGCTCAGGGGCTTATAATTGCGACGCGCTGCGTTTGTCTAATATTTCAACGCTAACAAGCAAAAAAGTCCTATTTAAATCCTATTTTATTGTTCGCCCGGTGATAATTGATGGCACGGGTAGCTTCGCGAGCGTCTCTCTTTCTCCGTCAACGACGAGGTGGTGACTAAGACCGTCCAATCTTATTATTTATTGTTTAATGCTCACGCGTTGTTTGTTGTCGCGTTTAGTGCTCGTGAGCTTTCACCAAGATGCGAGAGGATTCTTCTTATTTTGAGTCGTTATGCAACGTACCAGTTATTTATTTAGAAACGAAACTTTTCTTTTTACTCTCGCGTTAACTACTGCCAATCACCCTTTATACAATTAAACTGGAAGAACTCAAATTCTTGCAAAATATTTTACAAGAAAAAAGAATTATTTCAGAACTCTGTCATTTACAATTAACATGAACCATTTAAATCTTTTTGTTCACATTCACACACTAAGACATTGAACGGTGAATGTTAAGTTCGCCTTCGGACTCTGTGACTGATGTATACAACCACACGACTACTGGCTATGTCAGCAGCGAACAACCCCCTGTCCGCGAGACCTAACTCAATTATTTTTTATGATGTAGATGGAAAATATTTATACAAATCAAAATGTGAAACAATAAAAAATCTTATTGGACTACTCTAAAGCATTCGATATGATTAATCATAAAATATTCATCGCTATGCTTCACTATATTGGTCTTCATACTTCGGCTATCGAATTACTGTCAAATTATCTCAAAGATCGATCTCAACGTGTAGTCTTGAATGGCGTTGTTTCAGATTTGTTATACTTAGATTTGGGAGTTCCACAAGGAAGTATATGCGGTCCACTCTTTTACACAGTTTATACATGTCGATTTCCTTATGAATTAAATGCATGCAATTATCATCAGTACGCGGATGATACACAAATATACAATTCCTTCGTTTCTAAGGATTGGAAAGCTGCTGAATTAACAATTACTAATGATCTAACTCGTTTAATGCAGATATCGGAAAAGCATGGTCTAATTATTAACCCTTCCAAGTCTTCCCTACTGTTGTTTGGAGGAGGTATTATGTTCAAGAAAACTTTACTATTTATGTAAAAAATATTCCAATCAAAATTAGTGAAAATTGTAGAAATCTTGGTGTTATTTTAGATTCAAAGTTTCGTTTTAAAGTACATGTGTCAATGTTGATTAAGCATGCTTATGGTAAACTAAAAATGTTGTTTCCCAGCAGGCATCTATTGACTCGTAAAGTGAAAACAATGTTATGCGAAACATTAGTTTTGTCAGCATTTAATTACTGTGATTCTTTATATGGACCCTGCCTCGATAGTATTGATAAAAGAAGAATTCAAAGAGTTCAAAATTCTTGCTTACGTTATATATTTGGTATTCGTAAATTCGAACATATATCACATACTTTCCATGAAGTAGGTTGGTTAAACATGGAAAATAGGAGATATTTACATGCTGCATGCTTATTCTATAAGATCTTAAAAACACAAAAACCACCCTATTTGTCTTTGAAAATTCATTTTAGAACTGATGTCCACAACATTAACATTCGTAGGAAAGACTTACTTACGATTCCGCGTCACAGAACTGTACTTTTTGAGAGATCCTTTTCATATAATTTTGTAAATGTTGTAAATCATCAATTTATATTATTTAGAAAAACTTCATTATTCAATTTCAAAATCGCTTTGTGTGCTAAGCTCATGGGGATGCAGTCGTTGATGTGATTGCAATGATAAGAAGGTTATTTAATTTGGTTATAATAGTGAATATTTTACACATTACCGCAAATTATTATCCTGTTTGCAATTCAACTCAGATGGTAATTATATGTAAAAGGCCGTGGTCCGGGATGAAAACCAGACATTAAGTCTGATCCTGCACCATTTGGTTCTCATTATATATATGTATATATGTATAGGTATGTATATGTAAAAATGTAAGAATATATATATAAATATTGTTCGAAGAAATATAAGTATTGTTAGGTATTGTTTTATATGAATATTTTTATATAAATATTTATTTATTTTGTTTCGGTATATGCTACGTGTACACTTATTATGAAACTGAGAACCAATAAAGACACTTTATTATTTATTTATTAGATATTTCATGAAAAACATTCTCCTTTTTATATCGTTTTAAACCGGAAATTCCAATCCCGCTTCCAGTCGTTCGCTTTGGTTATGTTTACATAATAATACGGTTTTTTGATGATTCAATTCGTCGACTGCTTGGCAATGCAATATGCAACTGAAATTCTCAGAACGCAGTTCTACTTTTAACGCTCAGTTCTGAGTCATGAAGACAAAGCCTTTGATAAAGTTAGACGTGTGTCGGAGGCGCAGTGGTTAGTACAGGGGACTTCTAAGATATTGACTGCTACGATATAGGAGTACTAAGATACTGGCCAGCACAACCATCTCTCCATAAATGGTGAGTAAAAACAAACAAGTAATGTTATTTATTATTATTATGGCGGTTTCGCCCTAAATATTTTCAAGCGAAAACCTATGTGAAAACAATAAAAGTGCTGGAATAATTAAAATTTTTGAAAGCTTACGAGTTGCATCATTTAACGGAGCACTGTGATGGAATTTAAAAACATCAAAACAAAGGATGGTAGTCAAAAGAAAGACAAGAGCAAAACTAGTGTGCTTGTTCAAATACCAACAGGGTGAATATTCTATTCACATAACTTACTGTATGAAAGCAAGCAATCTTTCAACATATTATGAATTATTATGCATTAGTCTTGAGTGATGTTATACAGGATATTCGAAAAGTTACAGTTTACCTAGATGGGAGGATCTCAGATATGCATTAATTCAAACATACAAGGCATACACCTTCCAGTCTTTGTAGCTTGGCAAGAACTACGAATCAAAGAATGGAAATCGATTTTTTTTGGCAAAAGTTTCTGTTTTTTTTTAAACAAAATTATTGTTTAATTTTAGCAACTGGAACAACACCAGCTTACAAAACGAAAGGGTTTATAGGAGTGTGATCGTTAAAATTGATGTGAACGTTTAAAAAATAAGGTGCTGCTTATTTCAATATAGTTTTGGATAATTTTCTTCAAGCAGAAGCTTTGAGCTAAAATCTCGCATCACCCTGTATATTTCACTCATTGCATTGTGCGATCTGCATCTAAAGGTGCGTTTAGACTTGAGCACGCACGCACTGAGCATACGCGCAGGGTATTCGTTCGCGCTCGCGAAGAGCGTTTAAATTAAAATTCATTTTCCAACGCATGGGCTGATCCAGTTGTTCGCAAGCGTGCGTTGAAAATGAGCGACAAAATAGCAGCAGCCGCGTTTATTATAATATTTATATAGTATAATATTTAATATTTAATATAAAAAAAAGAAATTCGAAAACGTAGACGTCGTTGGTGGCAAACGCCAATTTTTTGTAACAGAAAAAATAATTTATTAAACAATTTAGTGTCAGAGTGTCGTTATGACCAATTCAGAGACTTTACGAGAATGACTAAAACCGATTTCGAATATTTGCTCAGCTTGATAGCACCAAAGATTATCAAAAAAGATACAAGTTACCTCGAACATACGCCGCAAATTCAGTATTGTACAAATTGAGCATTCGCGAACCAATTAATTCTTTTGAGCGTGTACCCGAGACCGACACCAAGCGGATCGCGCTCGCTGCTGTTCGCGCATAGAAAAACACATAGTGAGCATGCGCGCATATCCGTTTACACTTGAGCATTCGCGGTGGATCAGTGCGTGCGTGCTCAAGTCTAAACGCGCCTTAATAACACACATCTCGTCCAAAAACTGTAATTTGCAAATAAGGACAAGAATGCTCCTCGTTTAAAAATTTGCGGCCGTCCTCGCCAATAATGATCAGCGCGGTCCCGTAATGGCACCAACGCGGAATTGCGCGGGGTGGGGCCATTATTGGATGTTTCACGTTGAATTTGGCGTTTGTGTGAGCGCCCTTGTCATGTAAACGATGCCCCGGAGCCACCGGCTCACTTAAGTGCGTATTGTCAACCCCGACATTTTTTTTTTTTTATAAAACTCGCGACATTGCTTTTTACGATCTGGTATATACGCGTATATATATACACTGCTCAAAATTTGAAGTGGGACACTTAGTTGTTGTTTATAAAATTATGTTTAACTCGAAAATAAGAGGCAGAACTTTTATTATAACTTTAATTCTCGATTTAAGTACATATTCATTAAGAAAAATGGCATTAAGTATAACAAAAGTTGAATAATTAGCATAAAAATGAAAACTGACAAAATATTGCTTCGGAATAAAATTATTTCAAAATGTAATTCTGTTCTTTTTAAAACTTCCTGATCATTATTAATATCTAGTGGGACCTCCTCGAGACCGAATTAAAGCTTGACACCTTCTTGGCATACTTCTGATGAGAATGTCAATAGATTCTTGTGGCATTGCAAGCCATTGTTCTCTCAATGCACCATCCAATTCATTCAGTGTATTTGGCCGATGTGCCAGCTTTGACAACTGTCTTTGAAGGTATTCCCAGACATGTTCAATCGGGTTCATATCTGGCGAATTTGCTGGCCAGTCCATTCTGGTAATACGCCGTCTTTCAAGAGCTTGGTTTACAAGAGCGGCTCGATGTGGCCTAGCATTATCATCAACAAATACAAATTCTGGCCTCTTCTGACCGCCAAAGGTAGTATAATGGGCAAAATAATGTCGTCATGATATCTTTGCGCATTAACTGAACAATTTCGATAAATGATTAGTTCTGTGCGCCCTCCTAAAAAGATACCACCCCAAACCATAATGGAGCCTCCTCCAAAAGCCACTCGTGGGATCATACAATTTTCATCATATCTTTCACCTTCCCTCCTCCATACTCTTGATCTTCCATTTTGATGATTTAATAAAAATTTTGATTCATCGGCAAAAAGAAAATTCATCCAGTGCTCAACTTGCCATTCAACATGTTCTCTCGCCCAATGAAGCCGTCGCCTACGATGTTGTGCAGTAAATGGAGGATGTTTTGCAGGTCTTCTTGCATTCATTCCAACCTCTTTCAGTCTATTTCTGACAGTTTGTGTGGAAATGTCTACACCAACTTCATTAAACAAATAATTTCGCACCATTGTTGCATTAAGATGCCTGTTCATTACAACATTTCTTACCAATAATCTATCTTGAGCGGCAGTTGTTTTGCGCATTATACCTCCTCCGTGTGTATATCTCGACGAATTATTACGTTGAAGTCTTTGAGATACCCGATTCACCACACTTTTTGAAATTCCAAGCCTTCTGGAAATTTCTCTTTGAGAGGTTCCCATCTCTAACATTGTACTAATCCGGTACATATATTCATCAGTAAGTCGTTGATTAGGCATTTTTTAAACAAAATATCAGAAAATTAAATATAGCAGACTCCTTGTTGAAAATTACAGGACTTGCTGGTATCAGTAAGCAATATAAGCTATGACGCCATAATTAATAAAACAGTTTTGACAGTTGTAATAAAGGGAGAAAATTGGCATAGGCGACTTGACTAATACGCAAAAAACTAGATAAATTATATTTATAAATATCCAGAAAAAAAAACGTTTAATTAGGAAGATATACAAAAATTATTAAGTGTCCCACTTCAAATTTTGAGCAGTGTATATTATAAAAGTTTGAGATTCTGTTTTCGGCGGAGAAATCGACAAACGAAAGGGATATTACAACCCCCACGGTACACTTGAGTTATTTCGGAAAGAAAGGAATTATTAACTTTGACCTGCTTCTTAAGCTGTTAACAGATGGAATTAACCTTGGAATACCATGTGACCGCCCGCCAAAGAAACGGAAACGGCCTAGATTCGAATTGGTCGTGCGCCTTAATTTTTTGGTTAATAAGAGAAGGTGAAGCACAAACTTTGAAACATGAAGAAAAAATAATAATTCAGAAGCGATAAGCCGGCCGCCGCCCGGAGGTATGTACGTCAAAAGCCGGTGCGAAAACCGGAAGCGAAAACTGACATCCTATTTGCAAATCCAGCACGTTTACCTTAGGTCACAGTAGGCTGCGAGCTGTTGCTGCGGTGAGAGGGTACCCCGAGATTTCAACGCTCGTACAAGACACCAACCCGACACCTTATTAGCGTTTCTCGCACCTCCTCCGTCGGCCTTTTCCTCACCTGAAACAAAGACAATCATGTACGTAACTTGGGAGATCTCTTATCGGGGGGCGTTGCGCAAGCCCCCGTTATTCATTGAAACGAAATATCGGCGGCGCGAGATTAGGACCCCGGCGCGCGACGGCGATAAAGGAAATAGAAAGTTTACCGTCAATTCCGAAACGAATCGAGCTATCGGCGAGTGGGATTTCGGTTTTTACCAAGAGAACACCCGGGGCTCGCTCGCTCCCCCCCTTGCCCCCTTTTAGATGTAATCGCGCTCCTATATTTAGATTTCGAACGTAAACGATCGAGGCTGATATTTAAAAAAAAAGAAAGTACATTAATAAAGCCGATTGCATAACACTTAGCGCCTTGCTTCTGTTCGTAAAAACGACAACGACCTTCTTGCTACTTTTGGTAACGAAACGCGCTTCTTGTAGACTCATCAAACTCATCGTGCTTAGTCACGTCATTTCCAAAGCGATTGATTCCAAGAAGCGTTCGGGTTTCTGTTCAAAGGCGGCGGCGGCGATTGTCGTGTGCAATATCGCGAAGGTCAGCTAATGCGTTCGGAATTTACCGAGTAACGGTTCAAAGTGCATTTCACCGGTAACGGCATTGGTAACTTTAAAAACGTAGTTTTTTTTTTCTTTCTATTGGCATGCAAAAATGTGAATCCAAGCTTTAACATTCAAGACGCACGCTCTTAGTTTTATGACCACGTTCATTCACGAGCTGCTACTACGACGACGTTGCTTAACATTCAGGACGGACGCCCGAATAACTCTGCGCCGATTTTTTCTCCTTGTCGCCTTCATTTCCTCTTACCCAGCGAGAGATCTGCTGCATCGTTTGACTGGTCGTCGTCGTCTTAACAAACTGAACATCGGCACGCAGCTAAGTGCCTGTGCGTGATTCTATGTCGCCCGCTAGATTCATAGAGAGCAAGGGGACACGTCCTGATCCAGTCCTGGATAATTCAGCCTCGCATCTCAGCGCCTATAAAGCCGATGCGGTCGTTGGATCTCGTCGAGATCGCTATCGGTGAATTAAGATCGCGGCGATAGAAAAACGTCGGCCGCTTACATTACGCAATTAATTACGGCCCTGTAGAAAAAATCGCCAGTCGAGTTTGCCACCGGCAAATATTTGCAAATTCCCAAACACTAATCCCAAACAAAACCCAAAAGCACGTCTGCGCCGTGTCGAATCTGGGGTATTAATGACACATCATCTTTGTGGCGTCGTTGCTTAAGTTTCGCACGTGAACAAATCGAGGGGATACATTTATGCAGGTCCACTGAATGAAAAGGGGGGAGCGGCGTTATTTCACGTAATATTTATTAAAGGAAAATTAAACTTTGTGTACAAGCAAGACGGCAGACAAGCCAGTACACGTAGAGTTTATTCCCGCATAGATCTGAAACGGTCGCGAATTTGTATATAAAACAAATGAGCATGTTAGGGATGTAACTAAAATTTTGTTTACGAATCATTGCAATTATGGTTATTGTCACGGTAGTCGGGAGGAGACAGTTTGGAGATAATAAATCACAAACAATGTACACTTGTTGGGAATTTTAAAACGAAAGCCAGAGACCTACCGGACAATAGGGCCACTTCATATAACCGGGGTGCCATCATAAACTTTTATCGTATTTGAGCTCGGCTCAATAGCTGCTCGGAATGACGATCGTAAATCTGCCATGCGGATTTCTAATACACATTTGGCTTCCTTTAAAGTTGAAATTCGACACGCATTTAAGTTCTGTAACATAATATGTCCACTTAGAAAGAGGTACTGCAAAGGGCAGGAAATAATAAAAACGTCAGTATAAGTTAGAAATTGACAGACGCTGGAGACATGTGGAACATCACGGGTGGGCTCGTGCAGTCGAAAGCGCATTTCTAGGAAACTATAGGGCGTGAATTTTTGGATGCTAGACGCTATCTTATTGGCCAAAGTATATTCTGAATTTTGGTTTCAATCAAGGGAGGGGCCTTAATTAGGCGCAGTTGAAAAAGGAATTTAAAAATTTACGGCAGATAGCTCCGAGCTTTTAACACCGTCAGTCGTATCCATTGGGCTAGGCAAATTGCTTTGAGTTACTTACTTGGTTCTTTGATTTAGGGTCACAGCAAAGTAAAATCATTTCTCGGTACGCCTAACGTTCCAGTGTTTGAGAGTCTATTAAATCAAATTAATCAAGCCGGTCTCGCGACGGGTAAATGCATCGCGTGTGTGGTTAAACTGAGTGCAGTGCGTGTATTGGATCCTTATTTCGCGGCGCGGATTTAGGTAATCTGATTTAATTTGTATTTTATTCATTACATACTTGGTGGTATTAATTGATTAAAAATTCATAATCTGTAATTCAGTACTTGCTGGGCTTGTGCACTTTTCTTACTAAAGTGTTTTCAGTTGATTTCCAAACGAGTTTAAAAGTAAATAAGTTGCATCCACATTCGTGGAGTTGATTTGACCATTATTACGTAAATTATTAGCTAGTTGTTTGGCGTTTCTGTAATTTAAATCGACCAGAGGCAGTCAGCCGACGTTTTCAATTTATGGTGCAATTCATATACAGGGTACTTTTGTAAAATTAGTTAACTCCCTTTTTGCGATATTCTCTGGCAGGTTGGAAACACGAAACAGAGTGTTTTTCGATTTGCGCAGTGAAATCGATTGGTTCATACCACTGGTCTAAGGCAAGTTCAGATCTGTCACTAAACCCCAGTGTGACCAGCACAGATTAATTACCTAAATCAAGGCCAATCAGTTGTATTACTAGGGCAGTAAAATTAAGAGGCCAAACCAATTCTGAATCACGTAATCAGTGCCATCTTATCAGCCGAGTTTCCATCACACTCTGTGTGTGGACCAAGGTGTAGCCTTTGTCGGGAGATCTGTAGTGAATCGGAAGGAATCTGCTTCGAGACCGTAAGACCACAACTACCCATAGTAGAGCGTCGAGAAAAAACGGTCAAAACATCCATCGCGTACAGGTTAGATCATCGTCGAAACAACGCAATCAGAGGTTAATTAATAAAGCCAGAGGCATTGACCCTGCACCTCAAAATAGCGAAAGTAGCGGTTGAGCTAGTCTCCCCACTTCGTAGCGTTATTAGGTTATCAAAAATCGGGCCCCGCGTCTCCAAGGGAGACCTCCCCTGAAAAACGAGCGATTACTATTGATTCTCTCGCAGATCGATCGCCTGGGTTGCATTTTGTATCACATACTTCCCCAGTATCTGATTAATTAATCCACTACATTCATTAAGTAAGTACACTGTAGGCACAACGACGCTGTGCACGGGTTGATATACAGAGCGTGTCTTAGAGTACGATTAAAGTGTTAAACACGAGTACCAAGATAACGTAATTTTGAAAACAAATTAATTATTCATTTAAATTGAATAGTCAGTACGCAAGTATTGTTTGGGACAAGCATAAAAACAACCCACCAGTTGTGTAATTGGAATTAGTTAGTTCGTCACGATATTCGAACGAGAAAACCGTTAAACGAATTCTACTGTATTTCTTATACGAGTGTAAAGTTTTTTTTGTGTTTCCTTTGTATGGTAATAGAAAAAACGGGGTTTTTTATACTCAGATTTTCAGGCTGCATAGCGCCTGGAAAACGGAGTTTTTCCCTTGATCTGCAATAAATACTTGATTAAATTTTTAGTCCGCATTTTTATTTTTTAGTATCCAATTCCTACTATCTCATATTTATAACCGTCTCACCGGGATTAAAGAACAGGTTAACGGCACGAGTAGAATACATCCGAATTAGCGATCACGAGCCATTTTTAATTATTGAAAATTGTTTAGAAATATCAACAAAAGTAACTCGGAAGATTTCTTTGAAGGCTGGCGCCTGGCGTAAATTTATTGTAGTTATTATTGCATGGTATAGGGGCCCCGTAGTGTCAGGTAACAATTCGTCTCGCCAGAGTGGCCTGTAACCATAAAACTGACCTTTTCCTTTCCGGGAAGTTTGCCAAGTTACTCCGAAAATAAATACGCGTTAAATCCTTGCAGACGATAACCTTTCAGTTGCCAGTAATTTAACCGGCTAATAAATTAAATTTGTTTATCTGTTTGGATTCATTTATTACTTATTTAGTTGTCCCTAAAGACAACAAACAATAGTAGCACCTCGGCGTGTTACAGATCTTATCTTAACATTGATTTGAACTGTGTGAAGCGTTTGTTATGTCTCAATTTACTTTTTGTGCTCCAGTGTACCATGCTGCTATTGACAAAGCAACAAGCTATCGTATTCAAAAAATACAAAACGCATGTTTGAGATTCATATATGGCATAAGAAAGTATCAGCATATATGACACAAACTTGCTGAAGCAGGTTGGCTGACAATGTACAATAGAAGAGAATTACATACTTTATATCTATATCACAAAATTTTAGTATACCGCTCCCCGCCTTACTTATACAATAAAATTAGATTTCGTTCGGATGTTCACAATATTACAACCAGATTCAGAGGTTTAATTTTACCCCCCCCCCCCCATCATACATCAACACTTTATGAAAGATCTTTTTCTTATCAAATATATAGTAAATACAATGTTTTATCCGATGAAATCAAAACTCTTAAGCCGAGCACTTTCAAAACAAGGTTCCGTGCTATATTATTTAATAAACAATGTATGGCATTGAATAAATGAAATGTAATATTTAATACTTTGATGTCTTCATGTCGCAGAATATTAGCTTAGTTTTATTTTAGGCAATTTTTACATGTTCACTGTTGTCAATATATGTCAGGGTTTAGGTGGCAGATCAGGCTATAGGGTAACCTATATACTGAACGTCACCTTGTGGTTGCATAATTAGCAAATAATTTAGTAGTAATTAAGGGAAAAAAAATTCTTGTTCTTGTAATTCACGATTATACAATAAAGACAATTTATTATTATTATTATTATTATTATTATTATTACCTGCGTCAGTTTAATCTAATCTAATGTCGGAAAGATTATTAATTTACTTTCAATTACCTTTTGGTCGACTCATTTTAACGCGGCGTGGTTATTTCTTCATTTATTTATTTTATTTTTCTTTTTTATTTACTTTAAGGCGTAATGTAAACGAGGAGCAGATCTGCTTATCGGTTATGTTGTCGTTGTATTTAGGTTCTAGTTTAGTAGTTCTAGTTTTGATCTTTCAACTCTTTGCCTTCTTAAATCCTATCTACTTGATCGGAAACAATTTATTGAAATTAACGGTTTTTGTCATTTGTTTATACAGCAACTTCCTCAAGGATCCGTCCTTGATCCTCAACTATTTAACATCTTTATTAATGACCTTACAATGAACATTTCAGGACATAAACTTCTTTTTGCTGACGATCTTAAATTATATAACAATATTTCTTCCATCCACGACAGTCTATCCTTACAGAAAGACTTTTGTGCTGTGGCATCTTGGTGTCATGAGAATAAGTTGTCTTTAAATCTTGCAAAATGCAAAGTCATGTCTTTCACCAAGAAAAAAAATCCTTTTTACTTTAATTATTCGCTTGACCAGGAAGTAGTAGCTAGGGTTAATTCTCATTCTGACCTTGGTGTTATTTTCTATTCGCACTTAACTTTTAACGAACATATTTGCACCGTTATTTCTTCTTGTCACAAAAAAAACTAGGATTCATATATCGAAATACAAAATTTTTCTCAAACCCTCTCTCATTGTTAAGGCTTTATGAATCAATTGTTCGAGCAAAACTTGAGTATGCATCACCTATTTGGAGTCCTTACTATAATATTCATATCAATGCGCTCGAAAACATCCAAAGAAAGTTTCTTAAATACCTGTGTTGGAAGTTGGATGGTTCGTTTCCTCCCCAAGGTATTAACCATAATGTTCTCTTGGAAAGATTTCATCTTCATACACTGGAATCCCGACGTAATATTGCCAACCTTAAATTTATTTATAAATTGCTAAACAATAACATTAATTGTCCTAAGCTTCTGAGTTGTTTGACATTTAAAGTACCGTCATATAATTCTAGGTCATGTGAGATTTTTTACTTGCCTAATCCGAATACGAATTTATTAATTAAATCACCATTTTATAGAATGTGTTCTCTAATCAACAAAATTAGCCTAATAGTTGATTTTTCTTATGATTCTTTAGAAGCTATTATTAAAGCCATGGTTAATGCGTAGTTATTTATTTAAGGTGTTCCTTATGATAATTTTTAATATGTTCTTTATTATGATACATTGTTATTATTCACTGTTGTTAAATATTCCTGTACACATTTTTTTATATTATGTTATATCTAGTTTAATATGTGTTACTTTCTAACGTACTATTTATTAAGTCGATTCTTATATTGTGTCCTTCTGGATTTCCTATTGGACAATAAAGATTATTATTATTATTATTATTATTAGTACAACCCCGTATAATTTCAATTAAATTCTGGTTGGATTTTTACCATTTTTTTTTCTGTTTGAAACCTGTCAATAGCTTCTATTTCAAAAAAAAAAAGTTGAACGTTCTAAAAAGGAAAAGCTCGAATTATTGTCAATGTTATATCGAGAAATCGACGTCAAAAGAAAACCTCTTGGGCTTTTTATTTAATTAACTGATACCAATATTCTGTTTACGTTCCCTGCAATATAAAATTGAAAGTGCTACGTCACTTCGTGAAGAAGAAGCAGGACCCTGTATAATTTAAGTTAAATTCCGCTTGGATTTTTCAATTTTTTTCTTCTTTGAAACCTGTCAATACGGTCGTTGTAAAACGTTTTAAAAAGGAAAAGCTCAAATTATTGTCAATGTTATATCGAAATTGAGGTGAAACGGAATCCTTCTTTATTTAATTAACGTTTATCAATGCAGAGCCCTGTATAATTTCAATTAAATTCCGTTTCAATTTTTTTTTTGTTTGAAACGTGTCAATACGATCGTTGTACTTCTAAAAAAAATTAAACGTTGTAAAAAGGAAAAGCTTGAATTATTGTCAATATTATATCGAAATTGACATGAAAAGGAAACCTCTTGTGCTTCGATTAACTAAGATCAATATCTAGTTCACATTTTGTGCAATAAAAATTTTAAAGTTTGGTAGAACCCTGTATAATTTAACTTACTTATATTTCAACTTTTTATTTCTACTCCCCCTCCCCATTCAAAAGTATTATGTACATCACTGGTTGCTTTTCGTATGAGTTTGTTAGAACCCTGTATAATTTCGCTCTAGTTGCGATCGCGTTGTTGTCGTCTTTTTTCTCACTCTGGAAAATGTCGTAATTAGTTCTTGTTTTTTCTTTTATCTCAACATTTTATTTCTACTTCCCCGCCCTATTTAAAAGTACTACGTACTGCTGTGTTGCGCCATTGGTTTGGGTGCTAAATTAATGCTGTGGTCTCAGAGTATTTTGCAAATTTTCTGATTTTTTATTTTTTTACTTTCTTACTTTCTTAGTTTTTCTCCCGGAGGCTCTTCTTCGATGATAAATTTTGCAGTGTATCTCATAGGTCAATTTCTTTGTTGTAGAGTGTATTTTAAGTGAGAAATTTTAAATGTAGACGGCACTCGCGAGCCTTCACATTCAAAATGATCTAATGTCAATGTGTGTGGTGTGGGTGTATAATAAAAAAAATGTCGCAGAATAAAAACGTAAAACACAGTTTATTGCACCACTTTTAAATAATTAATTTTCACAAACTAGTTATTATTCCGCAAGAAGAAGTTCGGGTTTTAACGGATAATTTATAATATTTAGGTCAGGTTTTTCGCAAAACCTTCCCAATGTTTACTCACTGGTCTATACGATGCTCCGGTAAAATGAATCGGAAATCGCGCGTCGGCGATGTCATAGCGTGTCGGGTCGTAAGCTCACGCGATCACTAACACAGCGCCCTCGTTTGTTTATTTTCCGAACTTCTTACTATGACCTACAGTTTCCTTTACACATGATTATTTTAATTATGCTAATATTTACAATTCTAACTTAATTCCTATGTATCTAAATAATTTATCTAAAATAAATGATAAATTTTTTTAATTGATTATTGCTAAAAATATTTAAGAATATTAAGAAATTTAGATTTAAATAATTTATTTTATTATTTTCAAAATTATCTCTTATGAAAGTTTCAAAGAGACATGTATTGTTCATAAACACCGCAGTACGTCACCAGTTGCTTTTGTGCAATTTTCGCAAAACAAATTGACTTCGTGACGTATGAGTTTGTTAGAACCCTGTATAATTTTACTTTAATTCCGGTCGGGTTCTTGTCGACGAGGAGCAGATCTGCTTATCGGTTATGTTGTCGTTGTATAATTTATCAAGTTTAGAATTTAAGAAAGTATACACTTTTTCAATGTATCCGTAAAACACGAGCACGTTTGTTTATTTTATCTTATGGTTTGGAATATGATACGGGGTACGTCTCAGGTAGAGGGATGGAACGAAAGCACTTCAGTCTCCGGCGGCGATCCTTGTAGGGCGAACGGGCTCGCGAGTGTTGTAATAAATTGCAAGGACATGTGATGAAGTAATTCTGCAAGAGTAAAAGGTTTGCTGATGGTAGATGATACTCTGAGGTAGAGTAACAGGAGCTCGGACAGAGAGTAAGAGATTGGGCATTCTATCATGAAGGGTGATCGCTCTTTATTCGCCCATAAATGGGAGAGAGTAGAGGATCATTCCACCTGCATACGGTATTTGACCATATCCGCTGCTGCAGAGGCGTGAGTAGTTGATGCCGGAAAAATAACTAGTTATATACCTCACCAGGTGATTGCATTGTGCTTACTAAGAAAGGTCATGACTTGGTGTTGACTGGACTGTGGCCAATGTGGCAAACACTGTGGAAGTCAGTTAGCACCAATGATTCTGAGAACGTACGCTCAGAAGGCAAGGTATGCTAATATCCACCTGGGGTTCGTCTTTATGCATGCGAAGTACGAAGATGGACATTCGAGGGCACCTTCTCCGTGAATTCGCATCCCAGAAGGGAGCTTCCGCATCTAGAGTCTCCGCTGGATGGGGCGGGGCCGGGAGAGGGCCCCGGTGAGTAAACAAGTCCTATAGTCTTGAGTAGATACTCGTAAATGGTTATTTGTAATTTTGCATGACATCCTTATCGAATCGAAAAGCGAAGCCCAGATGCTAAGGCGTTTACCCTCAGCTCCGCAGTGGCCAAGAAAGAGAGTAACTTGGTCCTCTGACATTGTTATTAGTCGAAAATGTTTAACAAAAAAAAAAACTATCCTACATTTAATTTCTAACTTGATTGTTTAACTGACAACTGACAACAAAGTTTATTTAATTACTTTCGTGTTCGATACTTTGGACCCCGTCTGGGTCGTTATTATTTTGACGAAATTTTGAGCATTTCGGACGACAAGACCTTACGTGTAGACCAAGCTTTAGTGCGATCGTGACAAGTTCCGAGTTCCGTTTCCCTCTCTCTTTATCCAGAGCCATGGTCTGATAAGCAACAATTATTATAATTACCTGTTAGTTATTAGTAACTAACAACTGCTTTAATTGTTTGTACAGAATGCCGTTTCTTCTCTTTATAAAATTATTTTGAATTTGTTTTTGTATGATACCATTTGGAATTAATCTCTCGCTAGAATTTTACATTTATCTAAATTATTTTCATTAATAATAATAATTTTATTATAATTATTATATCTTAGTATTTCGATGGGGCCTTGTAAATTGATAAATTCGAAAGTTGCCAAGCGTATTCGTCCGACTTGCAATAAAACAGGGCCAATCACGGCCTCATTTTATTGCTTTGATACTATGGGGGCTCGCACGTTGCTTAGCAATCAGCAAAATCATGTTTCGATGAAAGACGACAAGAAACGTTACAATGACAAACGTCAAGGAACGTCAGAATGACAAACGTGAAGTTATGTCACGTTGACAGATACGGACGAAACATCACGTTAACATCTACGTAACAGAGTAACGAGGACGATCGTCAAAATAAGCAAAATTAAGGCCGCACCTTAACGAATTAAAGCGCAACCGCGTTCGTTTCTGATTGGCGGCAACCATCGCAGCTAACACAAAAGGACTGCCCCCCCCCCCCCCGACAAATAGCACGCAACTCTGCTCATCACTGATTCAAGCAAGCAATTAAGCAGAGTTACCCAATCGCCGCCACGAAATATTATCCAAAAGGAAAAGCACGTGTCAGTTCAAGCCAGTATTGCTTGTGCTGAATAATCCAGCAATACTCAACCGTGGTGCTGTATAGTCCTCGACAAAACACACTTCACGTACCTACTCTGTCGAAGCCAGGCGATTTAATTTGATGGATTGGATAAAAGAAGCAAATCGCAGAATACTGTTTTATAAGGCAGTATACATACATCTTTTCATTTCGAAATCATCTGTCATCCAATAGAACCACCATCGAAGAAGATTTATTTATTACTTTAATTAATCGCCGCTATTATCCACCGAGCAAATTACGTCATATCAGTCGAAAATTATAATTTCCATCGGTCGACTGAGTCCACCTTTCACCGCCGCGCTGTTTTTTTATTAAATGTCAGCAGCGGCCGTCGAGTTTCCGATTCCTCGGCGAAGAAACGACGAGAGAAAGTTGGGGGCTCCCCCCGCAGATGATTAAAAATGGGATTTATTTAAATAAATAATTAGCGACAGCTCGTCGTAGCTACAGTATCTGCGTTAGATTGCATCATGGATAGCACATATAAATAAGTATTTCTAATTTCAATCGCCATCTTCAAGAAAACTGCTGCTCTTGCATAAGCACGCACGACAACTTTCATTCACATTCGCGTTCGGCTCGAGTCAAGATATTTTTCTGTTTTGGATTTTCTGCATGCGGTTGGCAATCCTGTTCTAACAGCAAACGCATTTTTTCGAAAAACTAATCAACAAATAACTAACTGCATGTTGCCAGGAGCAGGGCCGCCGTGTAAAATCGAATTGTGAAAGTCAGCAGCACATACTTAATCCAGATAAAACGGCCGGACAAAAACTTATGCAAATAACTTAATGTTATTTATCAGGCGGTTAATTAAATCGCCTCGCGTTCAGAATTCAAATCAGTTCGTTTTGTAACGCGTGCACTTACGGGGGGTATACAGTTAGAGAGGCGCGGCGCGGCGCGGCGCGAAGCAATGAGAGATTCAGGAAACCGCGGCGTTATCTTTCCGCGTCGAATTTTATTTACGTCTTCATTTGCCGCGTTGATTAAACACGAATTTCATGCAAATGGCTAATTTAGAAGCGGTGTGACGAGCAGCGCGATAATGCGCAGATCAGGACGACGACGACGGCGACGTTCTTTTCGGATGCTGTAATAACGGGCTTCAATCTTAAAAGCAAAAAAACCGAAATACATTTACTCGCGCATACAGTTAGCCGTTTCTTATCGGCAACTAAATTATTACTTAAAAACAGCAAACATCTGCTGGTAATAACCAGACTTCGGCATTTCTCGGACACTTCACAGTTTCATCTCATGGACACAAGAATCAAAACTCGCCTCCACATGTTGAAAAAGCAGAAGTTTCCTGACTTGCCGGTGCAAGGCGTTTCAGAGTGGCGCCTGTCGCGATAAGAAGAGAAATTTTCCACGAACGATTCATGCTAAAAACAAGATTTACATTGTTAATTTCTAAGTGCATACTAGACAAATAAATTAATTTCTTAGCTCACTGCACGTTAGCTCTGGGACACTCCGATTTTAGTTTGAAACTAAATAATGTTAAAAACTGTCTGCTGTCTCAAGTAAAGTGACCGTGATCACCGTAATAGGTATCCATAACGTTTGTTTGTTTTTTTTCTTCTTATTATGCCTACGCAGGGACGCAGGTGTTCATTGCACTTGTGATCAGATGCAATCTCAGCAATTTTTTCAGGGTTTGCAGCTGTTAGAAGAAACACTGTCTTGTTCAAGTTATTTCCAAATTACTGGCAACAACTGTCACAACTTAAAACAAGCGAAGTCTTAGCTAAGACCTATCGCAGTTCAAAACACGCGAAATCATGTTTAGACTGTCATACTGTGAAACAAGCGAAGTTATGGCAACAACTGCTGGCTTAAAATAAGCGAAGAAGCTGTCGCAGTTTAAAACAAGCGAAGTCATGTTAACAATTGTCATACTTTAAAACAAGCGAACTGTCACAGCTTAAAACAATCGAAATCATAGCTAAGAACCGTTGCTGTTTACAACAAGTCATGTCTAGACTGCCGTAGCTTAAAACAAGTCATGTCTAGACTGTCACAGTTTAGAACAAGTCATGTCTAGACTGTCATAGTTTAAAACAAGCGAAGTCATGTCAACCACTATCACAGCTTAAAACAAGCGAGTCAAAGGCAAGAACTGTCCCAGTTTAAAAAAAGGAAGCGAAGTAATAGCAACAACTGTCACAACTTAAAACAAGTGAAGTCTTAGCTAAGACCTATCGCAGTTCAAAACACGCGAAATCATGTCTAGACGGTCATACTTTGAAACAAGCGAAGTAAAGGCAACAACTGCTGGCTTAAAATAAGCGAAGAAGCTGTCGCAGTTTAAAACAAGCGAAGTCATGTTAACAATTGTCATACTTTAAAACAGGCGAACTGTCACAGCTTAAAACAATCGAAATCATAGCTAAGAACCGTTGCTGTTTACAACAAGTCACGTCTAGACTGCCGTAGCTTAAAACAAGTCATGTCTAGACTGTCATAGTTTAGAACAAGTCATGTCTAGACTGTCATAGTTTAAAACAAGCGAAGTCATGTCCAACCACTATCACAGCTTAAAACAAGCGAGTCAAAGGCAAGAACTGTCCCAGTTTAAAAAAAAAGAAGCGAAGTAATGGCAACAACTGTTACAACTTAAAACAAGCGAAGTCTTAGCTAAGAACTGCTGTTGCAGTTTAAAACAAGCGAAATCATGGCAACGACTGTCATAGTTTAAGACAAGCGAAGTCATGGCAGAACTGTCACAATAAGAATAAAACGCTGATGATGTTGGTTTTGTTATCGAAATACGTCTTGTAATGGTATTAAAAAAACGATCGTTTGTATTTTATGTAAACTTGCATCAATAGATGCGTCACTTTGGTGACATTTCAAGTTATCTCAAAGTATATCCTGTTCCTAACACATCACCTACAATGTTGCGAATAATTATGTGGGCTGCCATTAATTTAATTAATTACCGCATGTATATAGAGAAAGATACTACTACGTTGAATGGAATTAATTAGTTAATTACGGCGCGAAGTCGCTCCGAGTGTAAACAAGAGAGACGCCGCGCCGTCACAATCGCGAAACAAAATGGAGGAGGGCGTTTCGGTGCTGCTCCCTTGACTTTGAGCCGCTAATTACATACAGCGCACACGGTTCGTATAATTCATGCCTCCGGTTTTTCGGTTTCGATTATCGGATTTTACGACCGCCAGAAATCGAGAGACTCGGCGGGAATCATTAAGAAACTCATCTGGCCGCGCGGTCGTAAAGTTTTATCACTCCGAGATACGGTTCGTAATTAAGCTATTATTTTTCGATATTTTCAAGACGAGACTTAACAGGTGTTACCGTGGCCGAAGGAAAAAGAGGAAGACTCTTAAAGTGGCAGATCGTTTTGGCTCAAGGTCATTTAGTTATGTATGTACTTACATTTTGTAATTTCGAGTCCACCTTTTTTCATTTACTACTAATATCTTAACTGTGAGTTACTTGCAATGTCAGTGTAGAAATCCAATTGGTCTTCGCTCTTCAGTGAATGAATAGTAAGTACATACGCAGGGTGTTTCTTAAATAAGTGCCGAAATTTTGTGAAAGTACAAAGAAAATACAAAAGAATCTATCATAACAAACAGAAAATTACTTTATTCATGAATTAACAAAAAAAAAACTACGCCAAAGAGAACTGAAACAAAGAAACAATGAAATGTGAACAAGAAGAAGAAGTACGTCAGAAACTTACATACAGGGCGGTCTTTATGTATTGTGTCTTCAAAAGAATAACTGCCTTTATCGCTGTGCTAATTGTGGCCTAATTAACTATCTAATACATTTATTTCTAGCAAATCTCAATTTAATGCATAGTTCTTCGTGGAATGTTGTACCAGTTTTCAATGAGCTTTCGTTACTTGTTAATTCCAGCTTGTGTTACTCAACAGGCGCGCGCGCGCCACACAAAAGAATTTATGCTAATGCGTAATAAACATTTCACAAACCATTAATTTAAAGAAATTAAATAGTCGCCCGGCCCGGCCGTAGCATTTAAGCGTTCATTAATTTTAATTGTAAATGAGCGTGATTTTTACGCCCCGGCAATAGCCAGAGCACGCATTTCGAAGCCGGCAGGCGGCGCTGAGTGATGTACGTTGTACGATCGGACGGACGGACAGGATGAAAATGAATTTATTAATTTCCGTTCGCCGCCACCGCCTGAAAGCAAGCTTGTTTGCGCACGCAGTGCTTTATGTGTTTTCGTTTGTGTTGTTTAGTTAGAATGCAAGGACGCGTTCTAAATTGCGCAATCGGTGTGGTCGCACGAATTATAAACGCTCGTTTGTTACGAGAAATAAACACACCTACTACCTTCGACACGTCGTAAAACGGCCATCTGCACGGAACTGCACGCGTTTAAAGTCTTGTTTCGAAAAACCAATACTTAATCGTTTGAAAAAAAATTCGGGCCCGAGGTGGAAACTTGCGGAACACATACCTTCATAAATTTCAAGAACATAATAGTCTATTAGGGCCAGTTTTACAATTGTGGAATAAGGACGTAATAATTGTTCGCCGAATATCTTGTAATTTTCCTCCATATCTACGTCACACTACGTCACGTTATTCTAAGATATCCACGATATCCAGCTCACATGTTTTTCGGATGTCAATATTTTAAAAAGAATGTTAGTAATCAAACATATAAATTCACGAGAAAATTTACCAAGGCTAAAACTTTAAAATTCAAAAATCTCTTAGGATCGGCCTGTTGGAACGAATTGTATAAGACCACAGAAAATAATAGTTTCGAGTGCTGCAATGCAATATTCTATTGTACTTTTAACCAATGTTTTCCTATTTCTAAAGTTTATGCCACATCGGATAGTTGGATCACAGCAGGTATTAAGAAAGCCGAGTAAGACAAAAAGGGAGTTATACTATTTGCAAAAACATTTTCCAAATCCTGTAATTCGTCAACATTATCTTCGATACAAAAAATTATTTTTTCAAACCTCTGCCAAACGATTATACAATGAACGTTTAATTAACAAATCTACAAACGTTCCGAAAACAACGTGGCGCTTAGTAAAAGAAGCTATTGTTCATGCATTGGATTTATTTAGCAAACTTAAGATAAGAGGAAATGTAACTCGTCAACGTAAACAACGGAACCTTGACACCTCACCTGCATGAAAAAACCTTGAACACGTTGGAACGGATTTAAATTATATCGTTATCTCTCGTACCTTTTCGGCGTCGGTACAATTCGGAATTGCTCGAATTACACTTCCTATAAAAACCCCGCGATCTGCATATAAAGATAAGATCATAATCAGTTGTCATAACAGTATGTAATTTCTTGTAATTTAGTTTGTGTTGTGAACTAAGAATGTGAGTACCTATTCTAAGTTATACTTGAATAATTATGTTCGCCTTTATTTAGAAATGTTTAATATAATATTTAAGCTACGCTATGCCCCTTGTTTCGATTTATACCGTAACACTATTAATAAATCACCTAATTTTGAAAATATAGAACTTCTATTTGGAAACAAGCGAGAATCTGATGGACAAGTAATAGCTGATCAATTCAATAAGTATTTTTCAAATATTTCTCACAATCTACTTAAAAAAGTGACTAACACACAAAATAATTTTAACTTTACCGTGAACTCTACATTTTTTCTAAAACCAGTGATTGAAACTGAAATAATAGATATCGTAAATAAATTGAGTGGTACTGATGGTGTAGGAGTAGAGGAGGTACCAAATAAAATTATAAAGGATTCAATTTATATACTGGCGAAACCGCTAGTATACAGGGATATTCACATAAACCGTTCGTTAAAAGTTTTCAAAGTTGCAGTTCACGTAGATATTTGAAATTTAAGGAGCAAGGGTTTTCCGTAGAGATCTCTTTAAATAAAATAAAATTGTCTTTTTATCACTTCCGGTTGTACCGGAAGTCACTATCAACTCGCTTATTTTAAATGGAATGCTATATTTTTTATCACGTTTTTGAATTCTACATGTAAAAATATGTTAAATTGCAATACATTTCCCTATCTCTAAAATGCATCATTTTTGAGATATTTTGAATTTTCTTAGAAACTTAGATTCTGCAATCTGATTTTCAAAAAATTATAACACAGCTGTTATTGAAGCAATTTTATTTGTAATAGCTAATATTGTAGTTGAAGCTTTAAGGTTCTTAAAAATTCCATCAGCATAATCTATTAAGCTACAGGGTGTCTAAAACGCACCGCTCCACTCGAAGATATTCAAACACAGAAAAATACTTTTTTTCAAATGGAATGACCGATATTTTAATGCACCATTGTATGTGGAATCAAATGCTGCGTCGAACTGTACTAGCATTCCCTATACCTAACTTTAACAGTTTTTGAGTTATGAAACATTTTCGATTTAATTCATAGAAAATTACAATTTTAATAGGTCAAATATTTTTAATTTTATTAAGATAGCATGGAAATTATAACAACGATTACTGTTACTACAAATTTTATAGTCAACCAAAGAAAATAGAATTTGGCAAGTGGAAATTCACAAATTTTAATAGTTCTTTAATCATCCTTCTCTTAGGACGCTTGTGATCTCATAAAACGAAAAAGTATGAATTTCATTACTTTAAATTGAAGAATAAAATAGCTGCTAGTTTACAATTCTCTGGATTAGCGTGAAAGTATTTTAAAACCATTGTCTAATTATCTTCGTTATTTGTTACTGATCTTCATACATTTTATTTTTCCAAATTGTATAAAGTTAGGTTCAAACTTTCCAAACTGTGTTTTACTCATAGGAGACAAGAGGGGTACATTTGATTGAACACTCATTCTCTGCTCTGAACAATTTTAGATCATTCTTCATGAATTTAAAAAATAGATTTAAAATATCAGCGTTTGAATAATTTTGATTTTGATTCTCAACTTTTTTTGCCTTTGCTTAAAATTTGTAGTAACAGGAAACGTTAAATGCAATTGTTTGTTGTTTTCATAACTATATCAACAAAATTAGATATATTTAACCTAATAAATGTAAATTTTTATGTATTAAACTCATAGATACAGGGTGTGGTACCTCAATAAGAACTGGAATTAAGATAGTTTAGTTAGTTGACATGTACATCCATGTAAAAGGCGTTGTATAAATAAAGATGATTGATTGATTTATTAAGTCTACGTTTCGTTTTGTTTTTTGTCAGAGACGTCACTATGACATCTCAATGACAGTATGAGCGCCGATCCAGCGCGAAATTTAAAACTATATTTTCATTACGCGACATGTCAAAGACGAATTTGATTGGTTACTGAAAGCGCGCAAATTTCAAATGACTTCCCCTAATTAAAAAAGAAAGACAAATTTTAGAAAAATGCGGCAAAAAATGTTTATGGAGCAGCGAATGACAGCTTGACAGCAAAAGTGATCGCCCTTTAACTTCATTTGAAACCGAAGATGTCCTTACTATCAATTTATCTAATAAAACAGCGCCACCTGCCGGAAAACTGGAAATCTGTTTAAAATTCCAAAAACCATGGATCTTGGATAAAGGAAATCTTGAATGGTTACCTTAGAATAGGCACAAAATTAAAATATCATTTTTTCCTCGCAATAAAAGGAAGTAACGAAAAATTGGAACACCCTGTACATTCAAAATAATTTGAGGGAATTCAGCCTGTAACATTTTATATATTCAACGGCAACAGATTTATTGAAGAAACCCGCTTAGGTGCCACACCCCGTATGTAGGGAGACAAAAAACAAACAACAAAATACAATCGCTGTCAAAGTAAATCGTAACGACCCCTTTTTATTAGAAAAAGAAAAACATACGTGCATTGTTTACTTAAAAAAAAAGTCACCAAATGGTAAGTGACAGAAATTTCTTACAAACAAAAGACGATAAACAAAGTCAATTCAAGGCCATCTACAATTTGTAGAATATTCAACGTTAAAAAGTAAAATTACGACGAATTGATTAATAATTGCCGGTAAGTTGTTGTGAGAATTTACAGCAATCATTAAATTGTGTAGATTAAAAGAAAAGAAAAACAATGGTAAATAAATAAGTGATTTTCCAATTTCCTTATAAGATCTAAGCAACATAAAATTCCAATGGCATTAACGTCTCGATAAATACCTTTCCGGTGACATAAATCGCATTAATATTTAAACTCGCCCGAAGGTAACGCGTCACACGTGAATAAAAAAAAATACTCCTAATTAATTAAAAAATATAATGAGGGATTTGAATGTCACATTAAAGTTTATCGCCGGACATACATAATGCACGGGTTCCCTGATGTGATTAGCTGCTTAACTGAAAGGTCGATCGTAATTACTTACATAAATATTTTGGGTTTTTCTTAATTTTTAATTAAAAAAATACCTGTGCAAGATGTAAACCATAAACAAGGAGGTAAAATAAATGTAGGAAAGTTATAGTAAACGAAACCAACAAATTAAAATGATTTTATGAAACTTCAACCATATTTAAATCCTCAGTTTAAGAGTTTTGACTTTCATTGAGCCTAGTTAAGCTCCTGAGATTATTGACTCCTTTGGAGCCCTGAATCTCAGCTATTATTTCAGTTTGATTGACCTTATGGTAAGTCTCCACTTGTGACAAAATACTCTCGAGATTGAGTCTTGAGATTCAATCACCAATGGACAAAGGACTTGAGAGCACTCTCGAAGACAGAACTCTATCTCCGAGAGTGCTCTCAAGTCTTTGTCCATTGGTGATTGAATCTTAAGACTGAATCTCGAGAGTATTTTGTCACTTACCTTTAGTTACACCACCGAACCATTTCAGAGCTTGATTGGATTTGATTGTCTGAGTTTAATTGAGCACTGAGTTATCTAATGGTTTTGCAGCTCTATACTTAAGCAGCCCTCACACGATCAATATTTATTGTCAATTAAATATTGTCAATATGGTCAATAAATATTGACAAACTGTAATTGCCTCACACTATCAATATTTATTGATAATGTATTTAGTTTAGCGCTGGCAGTCAATGATGTCATACCGACATTTATTGTCAATCTTACAAATATTTTGGTTTTCATCAAACCAACCCATCAATATTTTACATATTGACAATCTAAAAATCTTTCTACTCACACGTTCAATAATATTGTCAATACTCAGATATTGACAATATATATTGATCGTGTGAGGGCTGCTTTAATCGTCTGAACTGTTAAAGTGTTTAAGAGCTCGTAAAATTGATCTCAGTTAACTTCTGAGCTGACCAATAGTTCCAGAGCTTTAGGACGTGGCTAAAGTCTTTGAAATTTGAGTTTAATCCAACTCGGTCTAGCCTCCCGGAGCTTTACTGAGCTTATACGGTTGGTTTAAGTCTCAGGAAGTTGAGTTCAATCGAAGTCTTGAGCTTACAAGATTCATCCATTCTTAGAGTTTGAGTTATATTGAGCTCAGTTAAGTTTCCGGGCTGTCCAATAGTTTTACAGGATTAATATTTGAGTTTGATTGAGATCAGTTTAGTTTCTGTGCTCTTTAATAATTTTACAGCTTTGGAGTGTGTCAGTTAAATTTCTGGGTTAATTAATAGCTTAACAGCGTAGAAATTTGAGTTTGATTGACTTTAGTTAAACTACTGAATATTTCAGAGCTTAAATGTTTGAGTTTCACTGAGCACACTTATCCAATCGTTTTGTAGCTTTATATTTTGAGTTTAATTGAATTGACTTAATCTCCTGAACTATTAAAGTATTTAGGAACTTTTCAACTTTAGGATGTGGTTAAAAGTCTTTAAAATTTGAGTTTAAACCAATTCGGTTAGCCATCTGGCCTCGCAGAGCTTTCCTGAGCTTATACACTTGGTTTCAGTTTCAGGAAATTAAGTTTAACTTTTGAGCATCCATTCTTAAGAGTTTGAGTTACATTGAGCTTTCCTGAGCTTACGCACTTGATTTCAGTCTCAGGAAATTAAATTTAATTGAGTTCAGTTAAATTTTTGAGCTTCCATTCTTAAAGTTCAAGTCATACTGAGCTCCGTTAAGTTTCTGGGCTATCTAATGGTTTTGAATTTGAGTTGATTAAGCTCAGTTAATCTCCCGAGTGTGCCGGTGCCTGTCCACTAGAATTCAGTTAAGTTTCGAGTTGCTCAATGGTTTTAGAGCTTCAAAATTTGGTGACATTCTCGCGAGTTTGAGTTTAATCAAACCCAATTGCTTGGTATTTTCGAGCTTATAAACTTGGCTAAAATGTCTAAGGCCGAGTTGCTCAGTGTCTGGTTAAACCAGTAATTTGTTAACTGTTGGTTAAATATCAAACCACAGTTTTCTCTCAAAGTGTTGTTCAGTCATTTTTAACCAACCGATTTATTAATTAAGGTTTAGTGGAATGTTGGCAGCTCTGAAGTGCTTTAGTATCTAATTTCGCTATGTAAATTTAAACTTTTTTTTATTCGTAACAGTAGTTATTACGTGTGTCAAAAGGTACAAGTACGAAAAAATTGAAAAATATTCAAAAAAGGGATTAAAATACTGAAGTGTTATGGCTTCCAGTAGTTGTGGAAAGATTTCTCGAAATCTATTAAAAGAAATCATCATATAAAATAATCTTTACGATTTTTTTTTAAGACAAAATGTTTAATTCTGTTAAACACAAAAAAAAACAAAGACTTTAGTATTCAACAAATATTTTATTAATTGCTTATGTCTACTGAAGTTTTGCCAAATACATTTTTGAATTTTTCGAAGTGAAGAGATTATAGAGTGCACCCTACTAATTTAAATCATAAAGAGAATTTGTATGTTAACAAATTATCAGTAATAATGAGAGCAATAATAATAAAAATATGTGAAAATTATTGTAATAATGAGTTCAAGTTCTCTTCACGTCTAAATTGTTTAGTATTTTCCGTTATTCAATTTGGAAAAGCCAAAAATTTATTTGGTGAAACGTCAGCAAACGTAAATAATATTTGCTTGTTACTAAAAACTCTTATTTTTAATACTTCCATGAGTAAGAAGACCCCTGTAGTTTATTACAAATACTTACCAAGCAACCGAAATTTTTCCAATAGAATTTTTCTCGTGTTTAAAATCTTTTTCAAGTTACTTTTACGTTAATTATAGTTTAAACGACCGAATTTCATGGTTTAACAAATGTCATAGTTAAACTTGGTTTTACCTCTTAATCACTGTCTGAACAACCAAAAAGAAAAATTAAGCTCTAGTTAACGTTAAACAAAGTTTAAACCTTCAGTGAGCAACTCAGCCTAAGTGAGTTCAGTTAGCCTCGCCCATTCACTTTTTGCCAGACACAACCGAGTAGAGAACGTCATATTTAGGGCAAAACATCGATGATGTTTGGCGCCGTTTTTTCAGTAAATCAAATCAAGAAATATGTTTAGTAACAGCCTGTATTTGTTTTTTTTTTTCAGAATTTATAACAATGTTTAAGAAAAAGGCGATTTTCGGTCACAATAAATTTTCTATTCAAGCAGCGTATGTTATTGGCAATACTTAATTGCCTCTGATTTCATGCATTCTACAAGAAAAAGACTCAACACTTTTCAAACAAATAAATGCAACTTGAAAATTTCGATTACCCCAAGTTTTCAGCTAAACTGTAAATGATCAATGATTTTCATTGGCTAGAACTAGATTGTTTTCAATAACAAAACATTTTCCGGTAAGTTACGAAGGGATATTGTATGTATGTAGATAAAGCGAAGCATAAACGCAAAAAAATAAATAAATAAAAAAAGTAACTATCTTTTCGCAGCAAAAACCAACGCGAGGTTACTGTGTCAAATGCGCGCAAAAAAGAGCGACCAAGCGAAAGGTCACCATAAAAAAAAGCCGAGCGTCCAAAAAGAAAACCCGACGATGACATAACAACGTTAACGACGTGCACAAGCTTTGAACGATTTTCTCAATTAAAGCTCGAGACGACACGTAAATACCACGAAAATGTCAAAGGTTTGCTGAACTCGAATTGGTCCGGCGATCTTTCATTACGGTTGTTGTTGTTGTCGATGATGGACGACGACGGCGGCGACGGCGGCGGCGGACAAAAGACGCAAGCAAAAAAGTCACTCACCGGAAAATGTGCGGCGGTCGTTGTTCACAGGCGAATGCAGAAAAACCACACCAATCCAAGCATAAAACAGTAATAATAATAATGGTGATAGGAACACGGTCACACGCGATATCTCCGCGCACCACAGTCACTGGCTATGATACCACCTCTGCAGACGAGGCTCACGAGAAAACTGATCAAGGTAGCTGGAGCTGTTGAGCGCAAACGATCTGCAGCGGCCTACTTGATGATGAAGGTAAAATGAACATGTCGCTTGCGATACGCTCGGCTTTCTCGGATTAATTCGTCGCTACTCAATTACCGCGCTCTCTGAAATGGCGTGTGTGTACTTTGAAAACGTATACATATACCCTACGAGTATTATTACTTCCCAGATGGAAATCAATTTCATTCTCTTTCGGCGAAATCTCCCTGGATTTTCAATTTCGAATCCCAAAGTATAAATACCTTTATACAACAAGAACTAACAGAACTTTACTTATAAGTTTTATTCCCTTTTGTATTAACGTCATACTTTTTAAACTGATTTCTTTTTTGCTTTCCTCTTTCATAAAGTTCGCGACAAATGGGAAAAATGTTTATTACAACTAGGTAACAAATTTTTGGTTAGGGAGTTTTTTCATTATTAGGTGGAGTAGGCTTTGATAACGTGCGTTCTTTTATTCCACAAAATATTGGATTGTCAATCATTAGATTGAATGTTGTTTTAACACTAGATGGATGGTACCCTAGAACGTTTTGATGGATTTCTTTGTTGCTTTGTCAAGTGACATAACCTCGTTTGTTTCACTCATGAGATGGGTTACACTAAACCTTGAAAAGTGCTTCAAAACTTTTGAGAATGTCTTTAACAGCAGAGCAAGTTCGGATAAAATTTTATTTGTAGAATACTAAAATGCAGGAAAAAGAAATTAGCTTTTGTAGCAATAAAATATGCTCTACATATCTCGTCTTCTTCATCTTCATCTAGTAGTGAAGACTCTGAAAATGAGTATGTTAGAATAACTAATAATAGGATAAAAAGATTTAAAGTAGAGGGATACTTTGAAGTAATCCAGAGGTATACAGACATGGATTTTCAAAGTCACTTTAGACTTACTAGAAATAAGATCGAGGTAAGTTGAAATATTTTTTTTTTTTTAGATTTTAATGTATATGTGCGTTTTTTATTAGATTCTTGTGCAAGACGTAGCTCCTTTTTATAATAAAGACTCAAATAAATATGGAATATCAACAGATAAAGCCATATTAATAGTGATTTGGACGTTAGCAAATCAAGAATGTTTTCGAAGCATTGCTGATAGATTTGGCATATGTAGAGGTAACTGCCATGAAATTGTATTGAAAATTATGAAAATTTTATATAATATGCGAGGCAGATACATAAAGTGGCCACATGATTATGCATCTGTGTCTAATCAGTTTTCAACACTGAGGGGAAATTATAGTTTTCCAAATACTATAGGATGTGTAGACGCAACACATATACCAATACCTGGACCACGAATCGATAATTCCTATTATAATCGCAAAGGATACCATTCGGTCTTACTGCAGGTAGTGTGCAACTCATCAATGGAGTTCACGGATGTTTATTGTGGGTGGCCAGGTTCAGTAAATGACACAATAATGTGGAAGGCATCACCACTCTATAATTTATTGCAAACATCAAGAAACACAATTCATGGACTGTACCATTTATTTCATGGACTGTACCATTTATTGGGAGATTCAGCGTATCCGTTAGATGTATTTTTAATGTCCCCATTTAGGGATAATGGTCATCTGACCAATGCTGAGGTAAATTTTAACACTACATTGTCTAGTACACGTGTAATTATAGAACAAGCCATTGGACGTTTAAAAAACTTGTTTAGACGCCCGAAATATTTAGAAATCTATAATTTGTCTTATGCAAAGTATTACATAATGACTGCTTGTATCTTACATAATCTATGTATTAACGAAGATATTCTCATAGAATTTGATTATCAAGAAGACTCAAATGCTGAAGTTTCCAATATTGCAGAGGACTTAGATCATGGGAGAAATATTATGGCTCAAAATAAAAAGCAATTTATAATGAATACATTAAATTTTAATCACTTGTAAGATTACAGTATTTAATAAAACATTTAACAAGAATAAAACTTATTTTTCAAATTATTTATCAATAGCTTCCAGAATTTTTTTTAATATTTCCATTTTTGCGTCTTCTCTCTTCTTTTCTCTTGTGACGTTCTTCAGATGATTTAAAACGTTTTTCTTCTCTGTCGTTTTTCTTGTAAAGATATTCACTGTAATTGAGTTTACGTTTTTTAGCTTTAGAATGTATGCTTGATTCTTCTCCTGTATAAGTGAATTCGCCTGAGTTTTTATTCGGCTGATCTATTTTATTATTTACTGCATTTGAATCACAGGGTGTAGCATCCTCTATAGATGCACCTATTGTTATTAATGGTGGTTCTATAGCAGCCTTACTACCAATTCTTGAATTTAACAATGTATAGTAAGGCCATATAATTGCACTCTCACCAGTAGATTTTGCTTTTTTTTTATTAGCCTTGAACGTTTGTAGCAGATTTCGGTATTTATTATCACATTCCGTACCTGTGAAATGTATCTTTGCTGTGTTTTCCATTATTTGTGCTATATTTTCCCAGCAACGAGGTCTTACAAATTCTTCCTCTTTACTTAAACGGGTTTCAATTAATAATCGAACATTCTTGTCCGTCCACATCTTACCGATGTTGCTACTTTCAGCTTGATCATTGTGCCCGAGTCTGCTTATTTCAAATATATCATCAGTACAAGTAATGCCAAATCTTTCAAATTTGTTGTTGTACACTGCCTTTGTTAGGAAATCTGCACAGAATTCATCATCTACAAATTATCGCAAATAATTTTAGTCAACAATATGTATTTATTTTAATTATACCTGTTTCTAAGAGATCAATAATTTCCTCGAACTCGATATAATATTTCTCATTTAATTTGTATTTCAATAACATGTTTGCAACATTTGTAAATACGAAATACGTGCGATGTGGTGCGATATAACCAGCGACCATCAAAAATTTTTAGGTTATAATTTTCCCGCCACTACAATTTAAAACTAGATGAACGATTCAACGAGAATTTTTCTTGATGGACTGATGGATCCTTTGATAGATTTGCGTTGAATAAAAGAACGCAAAACCTTAACATCAAACAGTTCGATCGATGAAAAAAAGAACGATTTGTTGAATTGTTGTGCCAACATATTGAATAAAAGAAGGCACGTATACTGATAGAGGCGCTATCATTTGTCTCGTTCAAATCTCAAAGCTGTCATGTTTATTTGTCAGTAACTGTTTTTGGACGTTTGTGTTATTTTGCGTTGATTTATTGTGAAAAATGGCAACAAAAAGACAGTGCAAGTTATCTCCTGATTGTTTTTGTTATGTGTGTGGACGTTACGTCAACCCTAAACAAGTTAAACATAACATTAACTTATGAAACAATATTTTGGAAAGCCTACGAAGCTTATTTTGGGATGCCAATTCGTCACCAAGATAAGTGCTGCGCTTCGCACGTTTGTTGTGGCACCTATCGTTCAGCTCTCGAATGTTGGTGCCAAGGAAATAAAAGAAAATTGCCGTTTCAAGTTCCAAAAATATGGAGAGAACCCATGGACCATTTACCAGATTGTTATTTTTCTTTAACGGGTTTCGGAAAGTATAAAGGAATTCCCAACAAGAATAAATATATATACCATCTTCTAGTGCTCCCATTGTATCCAATGCGTCGCTTATCATTCCTACTCCTCCTTCAAACGTATCAGACTTTGAAAATATTCATTCTGAACATGAACACGATGAAGATTTTTTACCACCAGGGTCCCCAAAAGAACCTCATCCTATAAACCAGTCAGACTTAAATGATTTAGTAAGAGATTTGGAGTTAACTAAATCAAAAGCGGAAATTTTAGCCAATGGAATCTACTAGCACCTTCGTGTAGAACATCTGTAAACCCTAAAAGGCTTCTTAATTTTTCCTCTTAATTTTCAATGTCGGAAAGACTGTGTTATTGTTCCAATATCGAAGGTCTTTTCAAAGAAATTGGAGTACTTCATCAACCAGAACAATAGACTTGTTCGGGTTCTCGCCAGGACAGTCCTAGAACCGTCCCAGAACATCCAGGAGCATGCGCACAAGAAAGAAACGTGAGTTTTTTTGTTATGCGCATGCTCCTGACGGTTCTGGACCTGTCCTCACGAGAACTCGAACAAGCCTATTGGAGACTGTTCATTGATAGCTCTGTAGCAAGCTTAATTTTAATAGTTTATTAGAATGGATGAAATTGAATAGAATCTAAACTACTCGCTTGATGTGTTTGTTCTATATTCTTCGAAACTGAGCTGTCGTCCTCTGAAAAATATTGTAAATTTTAAGCGATAATTCGTAAAATAGTGTTAGCCGTGACATGAACTCAACGTCATGCGAAAATATCAGTTGGTTCGTTGATATTTCTTGTTCATAGCAAAATTAATTTTTATACATGTTCCATTAAAGACGCCGACAAAGTTGGCTCAACAAAAAAGACATTTTTTTACAAAAAGAGCATACAGCGTGTACCAAAAAGTTTTATACAAATGGAGAAAAAGTTTATCTTACATTTCACAAAAAAAAACTATTCTTTATAAAAAGCTCTGCATGACTTGTAGATCCATAATCAGGTACAAAATTTTTAAAAAACTGGCTGGAATACAGGGAAAATAAAAAATAATGATTTGGACGGAGAGCAAAATACGTTCAAACTGTAGTGGAGAGCAAAATGTTCATTGAAATTGTGATTAAATAGCAAAAAAATTATGCACACTTATAGATTATTGATATTCCCAGATAAAAATTGATAAGGAAGGTTATCAATGTTTTATAAAAATAAATTATCTAACAATTGCTGAAGTGTTTATTTTTTAATTTTTATCTGGGAATATCAATAATCTACAAGTGTGCATAATTTTTTGCTATTTAATCACAATTTCAATGAACATTTTGCTCTCCATTACAGTTTGAACGTGTTTTGCTCTCCGTCCAAATCATTATTTTTTTCCCTATATTCCAGACATTTTTTTTAAAATTTTGTACCTGATTATGGATCTACAATCTCTATAGAAGAAATAAACAACACAAATCTCGCAAACAATAGGGATATTCAATCTAAAATAATAGATATCACAATCCTTCTTGAATTAACCCTCATCATCTCAATCTCTAGGATAACTCTATAATCTCTTCTTAAAAAATTTAAACTTTGAAAAACCTAAGTATTCTAAAAACAAGAAAACTTGTAAAATAAATAAAACATACTGATATTATTTAAGATATCTCTACATCTCTGACTCCACAAATCAATATTTTTTTAAACTACTTAAATAACTCCACAAAACCAGAAATTCACCCTTTATAATTATAATATTCAGGGGAAATCAATGCAAAAACAAAAGTAAATATTCACGAACTCTTCCTAGCCTAAAAGAATATAATCTTCTAAACAACTTCCCATGCTGTCTATAGGAATACAAAAACAACCTATAAGCAGCTCTAAAAAAGGAAATTAGAGACAAAAAAATTAATCAAAAAAACCTTCATGAAACAAGCCTATTGATTAATATAATCTCCCCCAACAAATTTAATGAAGGGGGAGCGGCCATATTAGAAGATCTTAATAAAAATCACCATAAAGATATTCTAGGCATAAGATTAATTAAACCTTTATTTAAATAAAGTCTCCGCCTACCTAATCGCTCGTAAGAAATATTAGCTAAACAAAATAACCCAGAAGAACAAAGACCATGGGCCACTACTAGAAATATTAGCTAAACAAAATAACCCAGAAGAACAAAGACCATGGGCCACTACTATTACTAAGGACCCTCTTAATCCCCAATAATTTAAAGTCATAATCCCCCCTAAAACTATTCCTATATGAGCTACAGAAGAGTAAGCAATTAAAGATTTAATATCCCCTTGACGTAGGCAAATCAAGGAAACAAAAAATCCGTCAACCAAACCAATCACGATAAAAATTATATTTACCCTAATAGCCAAAGGAATTATCATCTGCATTAAACGTATAAGTCCATACCCACCTAATTTTAATAAAACCCCTGCTAGAATTATTGAACCCGAAACTGGAGCTTCCACGTGAGCCTTAGGGAGTCATAAATGTACAAAGTACATCGGCATTTTCACTAAAAATACTATTCTTATGCATAAATAAAACATAAAATATCTCACCCTCTTAAAGAAAAAGAAAAAATCCAAAGAACCATTCAAATTATAGTAATAAAAAATTCTCGCCATTATAGGTAAAGAAGCTGCTAATGTATAAAATAATATAAAAAAACCTGCTTGAATACGCTCAGGCTGATACCCCCAGCCTACAATTAAAATCAATGTGGGAATTAGCCTAAATTCGAAAAATAAATAAAAGACAAATAAATTCATTGAAGCAAATGTCCTAAATAATGAAATTAATAAAATTAGTAAAGTAAACAAATACAACTCATAGAAATAATTCCTCTTGAAAATTCCCTCCCTAGCCATCACCATCAATGAACAGATTCACAATCTCAAAAGAATTATAATGTAGGAAAGCAAATCAACTTCCCAAAAATAACTAAGACTACAATATACTCTCCCTAAGCTAATCTCCGCCAAAAACAAAAAAATCAACCTTATATAAATACATTGATTAAATCAAAACCCGACTTTTAAAAACCTTAAAAGCACTATAAACATCAAAGTAAACAAAAACTTTATCATAATAAATTAAAAGAAATTATATAATTATTCCCATAAGTCCGTATTAAAAGAACCAACACCGACAAACCAAGAGCACCCTCACAAACCCTTATCGTAAGAAAAATTATTAAAAAATAGAATTCCCAATCATAAAAACAAAAGATAAGAGTACAATATTAAAAACAAAGCCACCACAACAAACTCCAATCTTAAAAGTATTAAAAGCAAGTGTTTCCGTCCCAGACAAACAGAGAAGCCCTCACTAAAATTATCATTAGTTTTAATAATTTAAATTGTAAAATATTGGTCTTGTAAACCAAAAATAAGAACATCTTTTAAAACTTCAGGAAGGACCTTCCCTTCATCATTAATCTCAAAAATTAATATTTTTATATAAACTACTTCCTGAACAAATGACAATAGTATTCCTAGCGTCAATGATACCTGCAATACTTTTACCTTTAATAAAACACCCCCTTTCTATGGGCCTCCTTCTCTTAATTCAATCAACCATAATTGCCCTCATCACGGGATGAATAAATTTAACCTTCTGATATTCCTATATCTTACTATTAATTATAATTGGAGGGATATTAGTCCTCTTTATGTATATGACAAGTGTAGCTTCGAATGAAAATTTTAAGTATTCATCACCCCTTGCTGCTGCATACTCTCTAGTAATTATCCTTATAATTATTCTTTCGTTTATTACTGATCAGTGATTCCTAAACTCAGGAGTCATAATCTCAGAAAATCTTAAATTAATTTTTTCCCTCCTATCCTTAAACAAATTCCTTAATTTTCCCGCAATCATAATCTCTATTCTTATCCTTATTTATTTATTAATTACTCTAATTGTAGTAATCAAAACTGCCAGGTTTAAACAAGGCCCCCTCCGAAACTACAACTAATGAAAACACCAATTCGAAAAATTTCACCAATAACCAAAATTATTAATAATTCCCTTATTGACCTGCCATCCCTCTCAAACATTTCCGCATGATGAAACTTTAGTTCCCTACTTGGATTATGTTTAAGAATTCAAATTAGGGGTATTCTTAGCAATACACTTTACAGCAAATATTGACTTAGCATTCAATAGAGTAGTACATATCTCACGTGACGTAAATTACGGATGATTAATCCGAGCTACCCATGCAAATGGGGCATCATTCTTTTTTATTTGTCTATACCTCCACGTAGGTCGGGGAATATATTACGGATCATACAATCTTGAAATTACATGAACAGTTGGAGTAATTATTCTATTCTGTGTAGTCATGCAGAGCTTTTTATAAAGTTTTTTTGTGAAATGTAAGATAAACTTTTTCTCCATTTGTATAAAACTTTTTGGTACACGCTGTATTTACATCTTGACTTTCTATTAAGCAAAATATAAACGGAAGCAAAATATAACAAAGACATGTTTTTTATAGCGAAGTTTCTATTTTTTTGTAAAAGGCGTCCGAATTAAAGTAATATTTTCATATTAGTATTTGTCTTGGTGAACACAGATCAAAGAAAAAGATGATATTTGTTTTTGAAGAATTTAAATTTCCCACGCAGCATCGAAATCTCCGCCGAAACTCTTTCTGCACGTATATAAATAATTTCGCTCGTTTATACCGGGTATCGTTTCCTGAAATTTATTTTGCACGTTCCTTCGATTCTTGAATATCACCGCACATCGATGCCGGCGCACTTTTATGAACGTGTGCATTTTATGACCACGTGAACACTTTACGATGTTACGTCAGCGCTCGTTTTTACAGATGATCCGTAAATCAAGTTGGCAACGACGAAAACGTCGTTAATTTTTATTGAATCGTAACGTTTTATATTGCGTTTTATGGACGCGCTGGGTTCGCGTATACCTAGTCGAAATAATAGGAAAAAAAAAACCTAGGAAAGAACGGATGACAATTTATCTCTACAACATGATAAGCGTTGTTTTAGTAATGTTTTTTTTTTCGTCTAAAAGAATAGTTAGTACGGATGTGAAGGAACGATAAGTTATCCCCTTCCGTGATAGCTTCAGACAGTAGACTTTTAGGTTAAGTTATAGAACATTTCAAACTATTCGAAACTCATAAAAATACTTAACGTGCTTTGATGGTCGATGGTCGATGGATTTCGAGTCGTTTAATAATCGTAATAACTTTACTATAATTAAAAGTCTTAAAACTCTTCTTCGGTTCCGACTTTATTTCAAATCGGTTGTGTTTCGTGTCATCTTTTTTGTTTCGGTGTCTTACTTGATGTTGTTTTGAAGTGTTTTTCTATTGTTTTTACAGAATTTTGTCGAATTTCACTTAAAAGTTAAATTTAATTTAAATTCTAGGTAAATATTTGCTTCTGCTTGAAGACCTCGTTAGGTACTTCACGAGAATCAACACCATACTTGATTTGATATAATCAAACTCTTGTATAACAATAAAAAATATTTTTAAAATTTCTCCTCGTACTTATTAGTTGTGAGCCAGCCTTGCTTGAAACATATAGCGTTTTCCACTGGCTGCACTAGTGTGCACTGAGTGTATTTTCATCTCGGTTCAGCTTTATGTAATAAAACGAGATAGAGATATCCCGAGTGCACACCGGTGCAGCCAGTGGAAAACGCTATTAAATAAATTGACGTATATCATAACCTCACTTTTCTTATTGAAGGAAAGTTCAAGAAACTATTTGTTAATAAATTTCATACAAAATACAAAGTAAAATCATAAAAGGTGATCAAAGTTTCCACCATTTTCATTAAAGCAGACTTGGATTTTACGTAAAATTTACATTTCATAATATGTGAAGTCGATTGAGGCTGGTTCACAACTAACAATTCACGGCGAACTACGAGGAGAAATTTTAAAAAGAGGCACGTTGTAAAGAGTGTTTTCTTTTTTAATCTGGCGTCTAAATTGGCCTTGAACCATCATCGTCATGACAGTTGTTAATTTGACGTTTGAACTTGCAATTCCTAACCTTGCTTTTGAGGATTCAAACTAAACAGTACGACAGGACAACACAAGAATGTAATCTATTAAACGAGAAACGATAATAAGAATGAGGTCTGTTGTAACAATGAACAGACAGACAATAAGATTTACACAGCAAATAGTCAAAATTGTGGTGCGTTCACAATAAGCACCTTGTCACGGCCAACTTTGACGCCAAATTAAAAAAAAAAACTCTCGTTACTTAAGAGCTCTTTACTTAAAAAACGCACCACCAAGGTTGCACCGCTTCTTCCCCCCCCCCAAAAAAAAATTACATAAAATAATTTTACTGCATTTAACTTTCAAGTACGTTACAAAATATGTAGTCGATTTTTTAGGATATATTTGAACAAAAGCTTAAAACAGTAAAATTTGTTAAGAAAAAAAAATAAGTCGTGGTAGTTATTATTTAAAAAAAAAAATGCAATACTGCTTCCGACAATGAGTGCGCAGAAGGCTTGTGCGTGCTTCTGACAACTGCCGCACAGAAGGCTTTCAACAAATCATCGGCAAGACTTCCTGCGAGATTTATAACGTACGTGAAAAAAAATGGAGATATTTTGAGTATATTTGAAAATAAATTTTCAATAGTTTTTCTCTACAGTCAATTCTTTTCGTTTGATTGCTTTCTAATCGACGTTTCGCTGTTTAGTTGTCATATTTTTCAAGATACAGGGAAGCGTCGATTAGAAATCGTTCTAAATCTTGCGGTCCGTTTTTGACCTAACGTGCTTGATTCCAGCATTCCAGGTCGGTGAGATTGCTGACGAGGCGCCAAATAGGGCCGAAATAACACACATTTGACACGTAACTTAAGTAACAAGGTCCTCCTCGACTATGAGTAAATAAATACAAATATTTTTTTAAATTCAAGTTTCCATTTAGTTTCGATTATCCACCAAAATAAACATTTGAAAATGACAGTTCCTGTTCGCCCTCCACTAAAAAAATCCCCCCCCCCCCTAAATGATGCCCCATTTAATCACTCGATGAAGAGAAAACTCCCTAAAAATAGGGGCAACCCTGCGCACCATAAAATATAAACGTTGTAATTTGATCAATTTATTAACTATTACGTTGTTTGTTAATTTATGGCCGATTTTTTCATTGTGTTTTTATCTTAAGGTTAATTTCTATGTCAGTTAGAATGTGACGTAGGCCAGTTGGCTGTACACAACTGTGTACAACTGACAGTGTCACCAAATTTTAAATTTAATTTACTTGCCTCTTACTTACCACGGTTTGGATGACAAGCTTCTGCCGATGTTAACGTATCAGCTGAGCCCCAGCTAGCAACAGTGAAGAAAAGGGGCGGGTTAATCAAAGGTGGTAAACTTATTAAGGGCGCCAGAAGACAATTATTCTTCAGCTAAACGCAATCGATCAGCCGACGATAATTTCACAACACACGAACAAGAAAGGACGCGACGAGATTGAAGATGGAGAAGGTCGCTTCGACGCGCGGGAATTACCGACGATAACCAATGACAGGCGACCTGGGAATCACATGGTGCCTTCATAGCCTATGAATGTTAAGCGTTCACCTCACACAGGTTTCCCCTATAGCGATGTAAATGAGGGGAAGGGACAGTGTAGCCAACTGTGTTAAAACGCAGTAGAATGATGCTGTATCGCCACGATGTTTTGGCGCGAGATTTGAACGTAACAACAGATAAATTTAACCTTAGGATAAGCAAAACAGCAAGAATAACACTTATTCATAAAAAACCCATAACTAACTATCGGCCGATATCAATCTTGTCTGCCTTTTCTAAAATTTTTGAATATTGTTTAAAGATTAGACTTACTAACTTTCTCCAAATAAATAATTTGTTTTGTGATAGTCAGCATGGTTTCCGGGAACGTAGATCAACATCTACAGCAATTGAATGCTTACTTTCGCGCATTTATAATGAATTAAATTATACAGATACAGATACATTCATTTATAATGATTCTACATTGTCAAACAACAAAGACATCGCCAATGGATTTGCGTCCTACTTTGAGAGTATATACGATGTGCGACCTCCGTCATATAATGTAAGTTTTTCAGATAAAGCAGGTAACGATATTTCTATCGGGGAAATCAGTGATGACGATATAAAACTTGGAATTAAAAGACTAAAAGTTAAAAAGTCTGTTGGGGCCGATGACATTCCAGCATATATTTATAAAGGATGTTCTAATAGGTCCACTGAAACACATATTTAATCTATCACTTCGATCCGCTGTTTTTCCAGATCGATGGAAATTGGCTAAAGTGACTCCCATTTTCAAATCTGGAGAAACCAATGTAATGTCCAACTATCGACCAATCTCGATACTATCAGTAATTTCCAAAATTTTTGAACAAATTATATACAATAAAATTTTTCCACAAGTTAAATCCAAAATAGCCCTAGAACAGCATGGGTTTTATCGTGGAAGATCAGTAGAATCCAATTTGCTGCTGTTTTCAGAAGATTTATCGAAGGTCATCGAAGCGGGACATCAAGTAGACACCATTTACACTGACCTTTCGAAGGCTTTTGACAGAGTCAATCATGATATATTGCTAAAGAAATTAAATTCCTTTGGTTTTTCAAATAAACTAGTCTCCTTCTTTAGCTCTTACTTATGCAATAGACGTCAGTTTGTCTTTTACAAAGGTGCATTATAGGATGTTTTTCAAGCTACATCGGATGTTCCCCAGAGAAGTAACTTGGGGCCTCTTTTATTTTTAATTTTTATAAACGATATTGTGTCTGTTTTAAAGAACTCCAAGTGCTTGCTCTTTGCAGATGATCGTAAAATTTATAAAAAAGTTACTACTATTAATGATTCTTTGCTTCTACAATATGACATCAATAACTTAGTGAACTGGTGTGTTAATAACAAGCTGCCGCTAAATATTAATAAGTGCTCTATTATTTCTTATAGTAGAAATAAGAATCCAATTATTTACGACTATAAGGTTAATAAAATATCTCTACCACGTAAATCCACGATGAAAGACCTCGGAGTTACTTTTGATTACAGTTTCAGGTTTTCAGAACATATTCAAAATATCACTAACGATGCATTTAGAAATTTGGGTTTTATCAAACACAATACTAAAGATTTCTCGAGTTTACCCCCAATTATTTCCTTATATAATGCACTTGTTCGCTCCAAACTAGAATTTGCCTCCGTGGTTTAGTGTCCAACAACTAAAACTTGCGAAACACATATTGAGAACTAAAATAACTTCCTAAAATTCTTATTTTTCAAAAAGTACAAAAGAAATCCACCTTTTGAGTCCTATCAGCATACACGAAATGAATTTAAATTACGATTACTCAAACACAGACGAGAATTGGCAATGTTAAACTTCCTGTTCAAAGTTTTTAATAATTTCTTTGATAACGCACGTCTGCTATCGTTATTTAGACTGCATGTTCCTTTTTACAGCATTAGGCCCCAACCTCCTTTACATGTTGGCCCAAATGCTCTGTCTCCAGTTAATAAAATTTGTAGTTTATATAATAATCATTATCAACTTTTAGAGATTTTTGGCGTATCTGAATATATCTTTATTAAATCTGCCAGGGCCTTAGTTTTGTTCCCAAACAATTAATTTAACACTTAATTTGACAACCAGTTCTGGTGCTTTTTGTGTATCCCCTAGCATTTAAAATTTAACATTTAAAATTTAATATTTACCATTTAAAATTTAATATTTAACATTTAATATTTAGCATTTAATATTTAGCGTTTAATATTTAGTATTTCTAGTATTTTTTTGTGTATAACTCCACATGAAGTAATTTATATTTTCCTTTGTTTTCGAAGCTTTTCATTAATTTACAATTCTGTAGCAAACTTAATAATTTCTCTCTGTCTTATATAGAAACATTAATATTAGGATTTCCTGTTTGTTTCTATGAAATAAATAAATAAATAAATTCAAAATCAGTGGTCGCAAGTATACACTGCGATCTTTCTAAAACGTTGGGTCGCGTGGATCATGATCTACTGTTGCAGAAACTTTGTTACTACACGGTGTGAGGGGTAATGCATTAAATCTGATCTGTAGCTGTCTCACTAATCGTCAACAGATTACAGAAATCTTCGACCACAAAACGGGACAACGTGTACACTCACAAGTCACAAGCGTTAATCGTGGAGTGCCTCAGGGTTCACTGCTGGGCCCACTTTTGTTTGTCATATTCATGAATGATTTCCAAGTGCACCGCTAACTCTTTATGCAGATGATACTATGCAGATGATACTAGCGCTTAATTAATTAATAAAATGGAAAGTATCCTTCTTGAATTATCAATTCATCAATTCATTATAGCGAAACCACTTTATCAAAGTGGTTTCATTATAATCGTTTACAAATTAATGTAGAAAAAACCAATATAGTTATTTTTCCATCCACCAAGGTATTATCTGAACTTTCAGTTAATTGGGAAGGCATAAAAGTTGAAGCGGTAGAGTCGTGTTTGCTATTGGGATTAGAGGAAGAATTATCCTGGAATGAGCCGAAAGTTGTGTAAGTCTATATTCACGCTTCAATGCATGAAAAAACTTTGTAGCAAGAAAACTCTAAATATTTATTTCGCCTATTTCGATTCGATTGCTAACTATGGGCTCTTATTCTGGGGTAATTCTCACACGTTGCATTCCATTTTATTGTTACAAAGCTTTAACTTTAAATGACTTTGCCTCGTACCTACCTTGACAGATGACAAGCTCTGCTGCCTAACGTATCAGCTGTTCCCCTCGACTGCCAATCAGTGAAGATAGGGGTGGGTTAATTAAGATGGTGAAACAACAAAAGGGCGCCAGGTCAGACTCAAACAAACAAACCGAACGTAAACGATCTTGTCGTCGTCTCCGAATCGACTAAATCGGCAGAAAATCAAAAGTAATTTAACTCACTGGTACGTTAAGGAGTAAACACAAACGCAATAGCAAAAGTTAATCTAAACTTTAATTAAATACTGAAACGGTCGCGAATTTGTTTATAAAACAGAAAGCATGTTCTTGATGTAACTTTAATCTTAAATAACAAAGAAATGTACATTTTCCAGGAATTGTAACTTGCCAAGCCGGAAGCAATATCGCCAGGCCTACCGGGGCCGTGACGGGTTTTTCAATAGGCGATATAACAAGGGTGGGTCATAAATTTTTGTCACATTGGGATTGCTTTCCATTTTTCTTGAGTTGACTGTCATATAAATCTGTCACTCGAGTTTCTAATGCCCGTCTGTTGTTCATTAGAAATTGGGCAATTTGACACGCGTAAGTTCGGTAAGAGAATACTGCTATTGAAAACTATCGCTTGCAGGGCGTGACCGGAGTTAACATGCTGATTTTTATTTGCTTCTAAAGAAAAATCTGCAGGCGAGCGCCGTGTTTACACAGTAAGCGGAAAACATAAACATGTCAAGAGGGTACTTGTAATTTAGAAGTTGTTGTGGACTTTGAAGGGCAGCACATGTATGTAGTCTACCGGGGTGGTCGTTGTAAAAGCTTAGAAAAACACATTCCAGGAACCGGGGGGCGTTTATCTTTCTGAATGCTAGACACAGCTACTCTGGTCAAGGGGTTTGAATTTGGTTTTCTGATCGGAGGAAGGGGGATTAATATTGTTCAGCCGAAAAGTGAAAATTAAAATTACGGACAGATAGCTCCGAGCTTTTAAAACGATCGGTCGTATCAATTGGGCTTGGCGAATTTGGAAACACTCAAACAAAGGGTTTTTCGATTTGCGCAGCGAAGTCGACTGGTTCGTACCACTGGTCTAAGGCAAGTCTAGATCTGCCGCTAAAATCAAGTGTGACCAGCACAAGTTAATTCCCTAAATCAAGGCCAATTAGTTGCCGTTACGAGTGCCGTAAAATTACGAGGCCAAACAATTTTGAATCACATACTCATAGCCATCTTCTTAACCGAGTTTCCTGTGTGTGGACCGAAGTGTAGTCCTTGTCGGGAGATCTGCGGGTTAATTAGAAGTAATTCGCTGAGAGACCGAAAGATCATAACTACACATAGTAGAGCATCAAATAAAACGGTCAATCATTCCATTGCGCATAGGGTTAGATAATCGTCGAAAACAACGCAATCAGAGGTTAACAAATAAAGTGAGAGTCACTGTACCTCCACCTCTTGGCGATAGGAGCGGTTGAGAATCTCCCCCTTCGCCGGGTTATTAGGTTTAGAAACAAATCGAGTCACGCGCCTCCTCAGGAGGGCACCGTGAAAAACTAGCGATTACTATTGATTCTCTCGCAAATTGTCGCCCAGGCGACATTTTGTATCACATACTTCCCCGAATATCTGAGTAATTCATTAATTACGTTCATTAAGTAAGTACACTGTAGGCACACGGTCACACTGTGCGCTGGTTGATTATATAGAGCGTGTCTTCGAGTACTATTGAAGTGGTAAACAAGTAAACGAGTACCAAGACCAATCTAATTTTGAAACAATTTTGAAACAACTTAATTGTTAATGTAAATTGAATAACAAAGTTCACTACTATTGTTTTGGGACAAGCATAAAACCAGCTGTGTAGTTGAAAACAGCTAGTTCGTCACGATATTCGAACGAGAAAGCCGTTAAACGAATTCTACTGTATTTCTTACAAATCATAAATTTTTTCTTGTGTGTTTCTCTGTATTGGATTTTTAAAAAAAGACAAGGTTTTCCGCTCATATTTCTAGACTGCAGTGCGGCTAGAAATCGGAGTTTTTCCCTTGTTTGGCAATAAATAATTAATTAAATTTAAGTCCGTATTTTATTTATATGTATCCAATTCCCGCTATCTCAGAGTTATTATCGTCTCACCAGGATTCGAACCAGGGTGCACAGACATAAGTAGAGTTCTTTACTAATTAGCGATCACGAGGAAATAATTATTGAAAGTTGTTTTGAAATATTAACAAAGGGTTACCTCGATATTTCTGAGAATTTCTGAGAACCGGTCGACGCAGAGCGTAGTATTATTGTAGGTCAATAGGATTCCCTTAGAACTGCAGGTAGTGGAACCGTCTAGACGTAGGGCATGGAGCAATAAAACCTGACCTTTTTCAGAAATTGTGACCGAGTTTTACCCCTTATGGTAAATACGCGTTAAATTCTTGCAGACAGCCAATTTTCCAGTTACCAGTCAATTAATTTGGCAATAAATTAAATTTGTTTATTTGTTGGGATATTTTTTATTACTTATTTAGTTGTCCGTAAAAGTCAACAAACAAGGGTAGCACATCGGCGTTTTACAATACCATTAACTATGATGGACAAAGGTACAATACATAAAAGTGTATACGATAATTTGACAACTTAACAATAACGTGGTTTACCCACAAATTCAAAGGCCGTAATTCGCTCTCCCTACACCCTATTTCGTTTAAAAGTTAGATTTGTTCGTGTCTTTTGTTCCTGGCATCTGATTTTGTTGATCGCGGATTGTTTTATTCCGTGGCCGATTGAATACTCGCTTCCTAATTGGTCGTAATTAAAGACGTGTTTTCGGTCGATGAAACCGTGCTAATTAGAGGTGGCCCGTCGGACGCTCAAATTTATGGGTTGTTTATGGCGTTCCGAGCGCGCGGAATACCGAATGAGTTCGGGGAGAGGAGAGAGAGAGAGAGAAAAAAATGCTAATCGTGGATTTCGGCGGTGATGGTTCGTTCATTAATTCAAATCGCCGCCGAGTCCGAAAGCAAAACGTGTTCTGCAGGTCGGAGGATCTAAAAATATCGATTATGTCACCGAGGGAAAAAAACAAAACAAAACAAAAAGCCATAAACCGACCATATTTTTATCACTTTATACGCTTCAATTCTCGAAGGTATGTTTGTATTAGCATAATCGCCACGATGCGATGTAAAGTTACTGGCAAATAGTTGCCAGTAGTGGCAGTAGTTTTCGCTACTTTTTTGATACCAAAAAAAAAAAGGTTGTGGTTTGAGTGAGGTTTTGACTTGATTCTAAAAAAGAATCTTATACAGGACGCTTCAAAATATGGTAATCCCCAAACTTTTTGGAGTTAACCGATCTGGGTTTTCGGGCAAGTCCGACCCTGTTCTTATTGCATATTATTATTATATTATTGTTTGTCGAGTCAACTTAATATACTACGACCGTGTGAATCGAATCGACGTTTTCGGCGTGTAATAGCCATGTCCTTTTGCACACGACATTGACAATAGCCATGTGCCTCCTGGTCGGGACGACGACGACATCCTTGAGAAGGATAGGTGCGAGGCGCTTACGCTTCGAAAATATGAAATGCCAAGATCGGCAGCGGTATAATGTCATCGCTATAACCTGTTCCACACCTACTACGACTAGACTTGCCATTGCAGGTTGTGCCGGAGAGCCGGAATCCAAAGAGAAAAGCACGCTCGCATGAACCAGTTCGCGGAAAATCGGTTACCTACGCATTGTTACCTACCAGTGCCTGATTAAGATTTTTTCCCCGAGCGCGGCTTCTGAGAAGCGCTCGGGCATGAATTTTAATGGCAAATACCGAAAGTCGCGCGCAAATTTCGAAAAAACGAAAACGAAACAATTCGAGGACGACATCGGTTAATTGTTTCTAAACTGACAATAACCGGGAGCGAACGCGGGGGGGAAGGGGGAGGTTATTTAACGAGTAATTTAGTTTCACACGGTTGAATTGCATTCCTCGCCGGTGCGCGGTGGTTCATTAATCTCGTCCTCTCCTCGAAGTGGTAATAATAAAGGACCACTGGTGATTATTAACGGTAATAATAAACGTCAATTACGGCCACAAAACAACCGATGGGTTTAATTAACGCCGGTCAACGTTAGATATTCAATTAGCGTTTTTAATTGAGTAAACAATTAAGATAAATCATGTGCGCTATCGCCGCGCGGCGACGGCGACGTTGACAGCGGAGGATCCCTCCTCTTCCACTTCAATAGAACAATAAATTACGAAGGCAGCAGCAACAAAACAACCCAGCCGGCAGGGTCGATGAACACCTAAAGTTGGCAAATTGCCCACACACTCTCACTCGAAGCCTTATCGATTCATTCGGATAATTGACGAAGTTACGCAAGATAAATCGTTTCTTGGGGGGGCCACCGAAAGTATACCACTCCAGTTTGAGATCCCACGTAGCGCCGAAATTATTTGCTTATATTATTACTATCACTTCCCAAAATACATAATAATCACAGTAATAATTGCATGATTATTAACAAATCGATTTTTTCTGGACGTGTTCCCACGCAGCATTGAAATCTCCACCGAAACGTAAATAATTTCACTCATTTTGTCACTGTCACTTCCTGCCTTTTGTTATTAAGGTATTTTTTTGTATGTGTTCGATTTTCTTTCGTTTTTATTTTATATTTGAGTCCACTAGATGCAAAAGTGTGTATATCCCAAATATTCAAAAACTGAACATACGTACTGAACAAAATAATAATAATATATAATATATTTATTGTCTTCGATTTACAAAGTAATTATCGACAGTGTCAATATTTGAAAGTTTTACGTACTTAATGTATGACGTCAGGTACCGTGTATCACAGAGTTATATGAGACATGTACACATATAACATAGAAAACATTTACAACAGAAAATGGACATATTAAAATTTATAAACCAGAAATTCTTCAAGAGAGTAGAAAACTTCGTCCAGTAACACAGATTTTAATTTCTTATGTAAATTATTCACATTTAATTCCCTGAATGATTGTGGTAAATGATTGAAAATTTTTAGTGCAGTATAAGCTATGCTCTAGTGATATAATTGTGTTCTGTGTTGTGGCAAATATATTAAGTTGTGTTCGGTTGTACGTGTTTTGTATTTTATGTTTACCTCTGAGGCAGGTGTAAAATGATTAATATGTTTTTTTTACATATACAACACAGGCTAAAATGTATAACGAAGGAAGAGTTAAAAGCTGCAATTGCTTAAAGAGTAATCTACAGGAACTCTCAACATTGTTCGAATGATAAATTTCTGTGTCACGAAAACTTCTGCAGCATGAGTAGAATTTCCCCAACACAATATACCGTAACTTAAACGAGATTCAATATGACCATAATATATTAACTTTAAAACGTCTACGTTTAACATCAGCTGATAATTTCCTGTTAAGAAAACAATTAAGAATTAATTTTTTTAATTAAATCGATGCAATGGTTTGACCATGTTAATTTATTATGAAATTTTAAACCTAAAAATATTGCACTATTTACAGAATTAAGAGTAAAGTCATGTAAGTCTATACGTAAATTCGGTTGACATATAGAATAGTACATTAAATTGGTTTTTGAAATATTTAGCTCTAAGCTATTTATGAGACACCACGATTTCATCTTAGTAATAATATTCTTTGCTTCTAATACTAAATCCGAATCTGACGGTTTCGACACAATCACCGATGTGTCGTCCGCATAGCAGAATACATTACCTTGGAGTTCTGAAGGTAGATCATTAATGTATACATTAAACAGAAAAGGACCTAATATGCTTCCCTGTGGTATTCCACTTTTATTAACTCCCTTGCAGTTCTGAAGGTAGATCATTAATGTATACATTAAACAGAAAAGGACCTAATATGCTTCCCTGTGGTATTCCACTTTTATTAACTCTTTTTTGAGATCTGTTACCGGCCCAACTAACGATTTGCGATCTGTTTTTTAAATAGCTCTCCAACCAATCCAATGCACTACCACGCACTCCGCAAGCATGTAGCTTATTCGGCAATAATACATTATTGACGGTATCAAATGCCTTAGTTAGATCAAAATAAATACCAATAACTCTTTTATGTAGTTCTATAGCTTTAAGAATACTATTAAATGAGTTGATTAAGGCATTTTGCGTTGACAAACCTTTCCTAAACCCAAACTGAGAGTTGCTTAATAGATTATTTTTTTTTCAAAAAACTCGGAAAGCCGTATTAACATTACTTTTTCAATTATTTTAGAAAAAACAGATGAGTGATATTGGCCTATAGTTCTTTATATCGTGCGCATGTTTTTTTTGTGTATGGGCACAATCTTGGCATGCTTAAATATGTCTGGAAATACACCCTCGGAAAAGGATTGGTTAATAAGAACCGTTAACGGTATTGTTATAATATCTGCCACATGCTTGACGATGCTACAAGGAATGTCATCTATCCCGGCAGAGTTTTTAGAGGAAACATTGCATATAATATTATAGACTTCCGTCTCATAAGTGGGTTTTAAGAAAAAACTGTTTTGTGAGTTATTCTTACGTATAACTTGTGAATTCATCTCATCAAAGGCAGAAGTTATTTCATCAACCGATTTGATGAAATAATCATTGAATGCATCGGCAATAATATTGTTATTACTTAATTTAACGCCATTGGAGTCATTGATATACTCAGGATTTACAGATTTTTTATTGGAATTCGAATTAATAACATTCCACGCCGCTTTAACTCTATTATTAGAATTTAATATGTATTTCTCTATATGCATACGTTTTGTCACTTTAATTTTGTGTTTGTGCTCTTTTTTCAATTCCTTATATTGAGATGTGATTATGGGATCATTAATTACCTTTAAAATATGAAACATTTTACGGAGTTTTATTCCTGTATCTATAATATCATCTGTAATCCAACGTTTAGAATTTAGCGCTGGCTTGATATGTTTTACAGGAAATGCCGAATTGAAATAATGACTAAAAGTAGCTACAAATAAATGAAATTTATCGTTACAATTGATATTTGATTTTAAAAACGACCATTTTTCTTCCAACAATATTGACCTAAAGTTGTAAACATTGTCACAGTTAAAAACTCTTCTTTCAATTTTATCTGATTTTTTATACGCACCCCCCGTGGAACGTAAACAAAAGAGTAACAAACTATGATCAGTAAGACCGGGATCAATCACATGTGTTTCAAATTCACTGACATCAATATTAGTAAATATGTTGTCCACTCTACTTGAAGAATCCCTGGTTATTCTTGTTTCAGTGCAGAAACAGTGCAGAAAGAGGCCAATTCAAAAAGAGAAATGGAAACGAAACTTTGAGAAACTGTCAAGGTAAATAATAGGAGTCTTACATTTTTTTTAATGACGGTTATGTTGTTGTAGGCATAAACCTACACAATTACCAGAATATCCAAGATGCACCCACCGAGGAGAAAAGTGTCCCTTTTTATGTGCATGAATTGCATGACATTATATTTCAAACAGCTGATAAAATTCAGCAAGATTTACTTATTTTGAAATATTGTCCAGACAGTAAACCCAAACGAAATAAAACCACACATCATTCTGCTTCTATAAAATACCATGTTTCTACCGATGATGGGGCTTTAATATGTGTCAGAGCTTGAAACGTTCATTGCCTGATAATGTGAATCAAGCTTTAGGCGTTAGTATCTTCAGTGCTAATATAATTGAAAGAGTGTCGGCGTCCCTTCCACCTCAATTTCGCAATTAGTTCTCGTCGGACCCTGGTGCCATGATGATGCGTTATACCGCTTAGAAACTCATGTAGCCCTTACTTAGAGGATTAAGAAGTGCTTATCTACGGCTTTACCGGAATTCCCCTAGTGCACCACCGATCGAGTTTTGGGGTACTTTAGCCCCATACCAAGCTTGAGAAACTACAGATCTCAGGTAAAAATTGTGCGAATTGTCTGACGCCATTTTGGACGCTAACGAATCTGTTCCTTCCTTCTATTTAGGCTTTTGGTTCTGCTTCAAGTTTTAGTGCTATTTCTAACTCCCGCTTTAGTTTTCACGTGCTGTTTTGGGATTGACCACCTTCGAGCGTATTTCCTCTACGCCGATTCCAAGTCCACGAGAAACGTGAGCCCGCCATATTCACGGTCTCTGCCCACCGATTCAAACCTGTTTACCGGCTCGAACACAACCAGCAAGTGGCGTTGCGCCCGCCAACTTCACAGCGTAGACCAGCAAATTTGACATTACCAACTGTATTTTGACAGTAAAGTCGTGAGTTTGATTATTTACTCTATTATAAATTTCGTATCGTTGAACAACGATTGCATGCCTTTTGGAGAGCGAATTTCGGCTGAATGCAGAGATTACCTAAGTTGACAACTTTAGACTTATCGTAATTTATCGTTGAGTTAAACACATGCTTACCCTGGTGTAACTTGTATTCTGCATTTACTCGAACTTTCTTCTAATTAATAAAGCTTAAGGGTGGGTTTACAGAAAGGAAATCAAATATTTAATTACGATTAACTATTTGATTGAGATTAAAATTAGCGTCGTCTTAGTTTAACAATTTGACTTCTTTGGCAACACGAATTTTAAGCTCAATCAAATAGTTAATCGTAATTAAATATTTGGTTTCTTCTCTGTAAACCCACCCTTAATTTGATAATCGGTACGGGGACACCGACGAGGTCTCTGTCTATTAGGTGGGTGCCGTCCGTCCTGGCGCCCTTATTAGTATAACATCGTATTAGACCCTCCCCTATCTCACTCAGCTCACTTGCTAGCCGAGGGGAAAAGCTGATGAAAGATACAGCGCAGATTTGTCACCTAGTCAAGGTAAGGCTGAGGCTGTCGTATTTAAAGTAAATTCGGTGACAGAGCACTTCACGAATGTATTTACCACCCACCCTAAATTTTACAAAGCTGCATAAAATGTATTCTGAAAAATATCCCAATGAACCAGTGAACCTTGGGTATTTTAGAGATTACGTTAGTTCCCATTAGAACATTGCTTTTGGAAGACCACTGACTGATCTTTGCTCTTTGTCTTAAAGCACAAGAAGTGATAAAGAAGGCAATCACATTAGAAGAAAAAATCCAAGTTATAACAGCGCGGAAAGTTCGTACATTAAAATCAAAAGCATTTGCTACGCATGACCAGTAATAACTCGTAACAACCACCTGTGCGCGTAGGGTAAACGATTTTGGGAAAATTTGGTTGGTCGGACCGACCTGTGAAGTTCTTAGCTGAAGGAAACGCCTGCTGTCCCAGTAGCTCAGTGAAGATGGTCGTGGGCGCGGTAGATATGTCCGTCAAAAATATGGAGAGACTTCCCAGATGCTGAGAACCGTAAAGGGTGCCACCTAGCTTATAAGCAACGTTCCCCAAATCACGGACCGATGCTAGGGAAAGGTCCAAAGTATTCAACCTGTATAAGTCCAACTGTAAATGACTCGCCAGAAGGGCGAAGTAAATTATTAGCAAACCCAAAATACCACCAAAGCAAAGGAAACCCAATTCAAGAGTAATAACAGGAGTATATTGAATAACAACGTATAACATAAACACCGGTTCAAGGTTCACCTAGTAAAGTCGGCAATGCATGTGCCGTCAACATTAAAATTCGATAAATTAAATAAATTATGGGGGGTACGGCGTTTCAAACCTCTGGTGGAGTTCCGGCTCGTTCTGTGATAACGCGGACCACAGGAGTTCGCGGTCTGAAGAAGAAGGGTCGGGTAGCGAGCTCTAATGCGATTCGTACGGTGGTAAAGCCGTGACTTCTGTATGCAAGTCCGGGTAAGATCCCGTACTGCTTGCTGAATAAAAAGAAACGAAACTAATAACACAAATTCATGGGATAGAATCTACAAACGCTATAGAAGAGAATTAAAAAGATAACTTACGAGCACCGAAAAAAAATTCCACGTGCCGGTGAAATTAAAGAAGAATCACATCCGCAGCAGCGATGGGGGAAAATTAACAACACCCCGACTTTCACTTGTGGTCAGAGATCTTTTGCAAGATTCCAAACGATAATTTCACAAAAACCAAAAGCAGGCTGACCCCAAACAGGTGTGAATTCTCACGGCACAAAATGGAGAATGAATACACGCCGGAAATTAAAAAGTCATCGATCATTCTGGAAGGCAGGCAAACCAACTGAAATCCCTGTGAATTGACCAGACACTCGTCAAGGAAATTCGAACCAAAAACTATTTCACGGGGAAAGGGGGACGTAAAATTTAATAACACAAGTAAACCCAAACTCCACGAGATGAGAAACAGGAACAATGCGACGAATCGATCGTAACGGAAGTCGATGGGAAAATTCTAACTTCTCAGACACTGTACGCCTCTTCGCAGGCGGTTGGGGGGGGGAGGGGCAAAACAAGAATTCTGTTATGGTGTCCATGATTGGGTACTGGCTCACTTTGCAAGCTCCTGCCCATATAACAACTGTCCAATTTGTTTTTCCAATAGTGGGCCATTCCTTTATTCCTCCAGACAGAATTTTTAGCCTAATTGAAAAAGAGACAAGAAAAATCAGTGTGATAATAAGCAAAGAAGAATTCGAAGAAGTCTTAAAACATCACTCTACTATTAAAAAAAATAGGCAGAGCTTGGAGAATCTTCGATTGGAAAGAACAAACTAAGAAGTTTACCAAAGCAATGGCACTACGAATTTAATTCTTCAAAACTATTGTTTTTTCAAAAACTCAATCTTGTA